>RJWT010001021.1:0-53482 GCA_004365215.1 Cuniculus paca
GGTGGGGTCCACTTGTCCTGCTTGACACTTGTTTGCAGCGGAGGTGCTTATGGCTTTCCTTGGTTTCTCGAAGCTCATTGTCACAAAGCGAAAGGATGCGTTCACTAACTGAGATGTACAAATCATTAGAAAGTTGCGGTAGTCTAAACATGTGAGGTACTGGGGTTGGCAGAATGCAGTGCCCAGCCTCATGCTCTGCAGGGCTCCCTGTTCCAAGCTAGACGCAAGCTCTCTTTTCTGCACCCTGTGTGCACTTCTCGGTTTCTTAAGGTTACAGTAAGTGCACATTTTCCCCGTCAAGCCTGCCTCGTTGTCCTGCACTGCAAATTGTACGTGTTGTTATGAGAGGGACATTTTCCAGATACTTCAAAGCCCCTAAAGTTCTTTATCAAATATTAAATTCTTGTGGAAAAGGAACAGTGTCTCTGTCTTTCTGGTGGCAACGTGCATAACCCATTGTAGGCACTCTATTCATTGAACTGGATTCTTTGCACACTTTCGAGTACCAACTTTTTTTTTTAAACTGCTGTCCCAAACGCTAGCTTTTCTAAGTGTGCATTTTCCTATCCTTCCCTTCTGTTACTGACTGGAAAGTCAAGAGAGGTCAGATCAGGTTGATTTCTGTAAGACGGGTAATTGTTTTTACTCAAGCCATGAGGTAGTAAATAACGTTAGTAACAGCTTATCTTGTATCTCCACGTATTGTCAGCTAACAAAAACTTTATTAACTGTGTTAGTTTCATTGCCTCCTCCTTTTTTTGTTGTAGTCAGTATTCACCATCTTACCCTCACAGATCTAATTTTGGTGTCCTCAGAAATACCTTTCATCACATGAATTGTATTATAAATACACCTCTCTTTTCTGGTGCTTTTAATGGTCTTACTTATTTCTTAGAGTGAGGTGGAAAGTAAAAGTCTTGTTAGATGGTGACTCCATCATCATTTGTTGAATACAGCGAATGTTTAATTTTTTTAAAATACTTTTTACAGTGAAAACTTTTACAGACCCATTGCCAAAATCATGGGATAAATGTGTTCAAAGCAAGAGGGAGTATCTAGTGTTTTGAGGAGGATTAGTGGTAATGTGTTTTTCCTCTAATGAATTTTTATATTATTATACCATATTTTTTGATCTCCCTGTGTATGTATCATGACACTGATTCCTACATATATGCGGGACTCTTTTTGAATGTTGATCTCAGCCTGCCTGTGGTGACGCCATGTTGCTCTGGTTATTCTAGCTTTATGCGATCTTTCGTTATCTAGTGCCTGCATATTGTAGCCGTCTCTAAATACTTTTACTGAGGGCAAGTTGAAACCCTCTCTTAAAGTTTCTTGGCTCTTCTTGAAGTTAATTTTTTTTTTTTTTTGCGGCACCAGGAATTGAACTCACGACCTTGCCAGGCAGGCACTTAGACCGCTGAGCTAGATCCCCAGCCCATTGAAGTTAATTTTTTAGTTTATCTTTCCTTTGTTCAGTTGAATTAGTAATTATTGTTAAATAAATCCCTTCTGTTGCTCACTCAGCAGTCACCACCACCACATAGAGCTGCTCTCCAGAGTTACACATAGAGAAGCAGTTTGATTCAAAATCTTCATGTCCTTTGACTTTACATTATGTTTTATTATGTTTAGTGTCTGTCTTCACAAGCTGCAAGAAGGATCTTCTGTACCTGGTTTCAGCAGTTATGAGGTATAAATGTGATTCCTGAGATAAGCTTATGTCCATTTGTATTTTACCATCCCAACTGTATATCCCAAATATAATAAACTTTCATGTATTGCTCTGACACTTAGAAACTGTGTTAGATTATAAAATTATGTAATCATCCTTTAAAAATAACCAAACAATACAGAAATAGGAAGAAAAGTGTGCACCTGTCAGTAACCTTGTTTCACAAAGATTATTGCTGTATAAAAATTTGTTCTCACTGTCTAGATTTAAAAATGTGTGTAAGTCTATATATGGCAGCATGCCATATATAATTTTCTGTAGCTTCTACTTAGTAATAATTGATGTGTATCGTTTTGTGTCAATGCATATAATGTCTTAAGTTTTTTGCTATTTCATTGTGGGACTAATTCAAAATTTAACCAGTCTTCTGTTAATATATAGACTATTCCAAATTTATTTCTATATGAACAAAATTACACCTGGGCATAGTGGTATACACCTATAATCCCTGATACTCAGGAGGCTGAGACAAGAAGATCACTGCAGTTCGAGGCCAGCAAGGGCTACATAGTGAGTTCAAAGTCAGCCTGAACAACATAAGTGAGACCTTGTCTCAAAAAACCAAAAAACAAAAACCACCCCAAAATTACAGGTTCATTTTGTATATCTGCCATTACCTTCCGTTTCATTTACCTAGAGTCAGTCTCAACCCAAAACTATTAAACGGAAAAATTCCAGAACTGAACAATTCATAAGTTTTACATTGTGCACTATTCTGAATAGTGTAAGGAAATCTCATGCTTCCTTGCTTCATGATGTCCTGGAGGAAGACATCATTTCCCTGGTCAGTAAACAAACCTGCCCTCTCTTACAGAAGAAGGCCTTTTTATCATCGAGGCCGTTTGTTCTATAAACACAATTGAAGATGTAATCTGAAGACGTAATGCTGAATCTACCACCTGCCTATTAGTCATTTGTTAGCCTTTATGGTTTTCAGATTGTCATGGTTTTGTAGTGCTTAGAATCAAGTAATCCTTATTTTGTTTAATAATGGCCCCATAGGCCAACCAAGGGTAGTAATGCTGGAAATCAGATATGCCAAAGAGAAGCTACCAATTGCTGCTATGAAGTGAAATGATTAAAGTTTATCACAGATATGTATGTATAGGAAATCACATTGCATATATAGATTTCCCTACTATGCATGACTTTAGGCATCCACTGAGAGTCTAGAAAAATGCTGTGTAAATAAGGGAAACAATTTATAAATTTATGTGCTTGAAAATTTATTTCTGTAGTGTAAATACTTAAATTTCTGGGCAAGTGCCTGTATATACATTTTAAATTCACAGAGAAAGTACCATAATCCTTTTCAGAAAAGTTGATGGTAAGAATCAAATTATACAACCTGTAAGAATGCGTTTTTTGTCCATGTCATTGTAAAGAATGGTCAAGGGTCTGAGATTATATATGCCCTCCTTGCGGAACCAAGAGTTTTGTGGATGCTGGCAGAAGACACAAGACTTCTGGGTCAGAAACAAAGCACAGCAATTAATAGTAGCCACAGGTATCACCTTCTCTTGCTGAATCCTGGAGGTCCAATTTCCGTAGTTTGATGTGACAAGGGCCAGATGATACTGGTACATGTAACAGGTTGTGTTCTAGGAGAGGAGTCCTGAGTTTAGAGAATCTGAACTGTTCGTAGTGGGCTGCCAGTAAACCTGCCTGTTTTGTCCTGGAGGGAGATATCATTTCCCTGGTCAGTAAACAAACCTGCCCTCTCTTACAGAAGGAGGCATTTTTATCTACGAAGGCCGTTTGCTCTGTAAACACAATTGAAGATGTAATCTGAAACAAGAGTCATCTCTGTATTTGTGGACCTGTAGAAACTGATGTACATGTAAAGTAATATGTCACAATTACAGCTGAGATTATGTGACTTTTTACGTTAAGTGATTTTATGGATGAAAAATGTTTACATTTCTTTATCGATAGGATTATGATGGTATTGACTGTCTATACATGTTTATTGGCATTTATATTCTCTTGTTACTTAATAAGATTATATGCTTTTTTCCTATTGAAGTGTCCCTCTTTTCCTTGGTGATTTGTAGTAGCAATTGTGAGTACTAACAACTTTACACACCATTTATTAAAATTTTCTCATAGTACATTTTTTATTTGATGTTTCTAGGAGCTTTTGCTGTATAGAAATCTTAAGATTATATGCTTTTGTCAAAACTTATCAAACTGTACACTTAAAATGGGTACATCTTTTGAAATTCAAAGCGTACCCCAAATTTGGTTCAACAATATTACACCATTATAATTACTCTTTCAGCTATAATGTCTATCCAGAACAAATCTCGTACTGTGCGTGGATTTTTGTTAGGCAGGATAACTGTGAATCCACTATATTTTATTAGGTATAATGTTCTCTCTTTCAGTTACAAAAATCACAGTTACAACATATATAGATGATATTTGGCTAAATATAATTAGTGTGGTTTTAATATTTACAAATGACATTTTTTTCTCTTCAACCAGTGTACCAGTTAATCTTTTTTTCCCCTCCGTATTGGGAATTTAACCTAGGACCTTTGCTCTGAGCTACATCCCCATCCCTTTTTTCATTTTTGATTTTGAGCTGGGCTTGAATTTTCAGTCCTCTGCCTTAGCCTCCAAGATGCTGGGTGTGTACCTATATACATAAGGTGTGTACCTCCAGGCTCAGATACTGGTTAATCTTAATTGTCAGCTTGACTGGATTAAGAGACTCCTGGAGAGGTAAGTAGGCCACAGGTTGTTATACTTACCAGTGAATTGATCCCCTGATGTGTATAACCGAATGAGCTCCTTGGAGGTGGGGCCCAATTGGAGGAGATGGGTCATGGGGACTTGCCTTGGGAAGTGTATATTTTGCTGCTGTTCTTCCCCTATAGTCTTGTTTTCCTGTGTCCATGAAGTGAGCAGCTTTGCTCCACCAGACCCTTCTGCCATGATGTTTTCCTTACTTCAGACCCACAGCAATGAAACCAGCTAACCATGGAGTGAAACCTCAAACTATGAGCCAAATAAATCTCTTTCAATTGTCTGTGTCAGCCATGTTGTCCCAATGACAGTAAATCTAACCAATATGACCATCTATTCCTACTTTTCAATATTGGGTAAATGCATGTTGTGTGTGTGTACTCTAAAGGTTTAGGGTTCTTCTGAATTCACAGTTCTTCCTAATCATATGTTTTACTATTACCTGTTACAAAGCCATGAAGAGAAAGATAATGTATATGTAATGTAGTGTAGTGTTATCTCCATTGCGAATACCTTGTATTATCATGCCTGTGTAATTAGAAACATGTCCTTCCTTGTCACTATGAAATAGTGTCTTGGGCCAGAAGAGGGTTTCTAGGTCTGTTATATCAGAAAATCCCCGTTCCATTTATTATATAGCTTTTTTTAAGTCATTGATGCCTTTGTTTTTTTTCTACTTTTCTTGCTACTAGAGACTGAACTATACAAAATTCCTAAGATAATAAACTTAAAAAGAGAAAGGGCTTATTTTGGCTCATGTTTTTAGAAGGTTGAGCTCTTGATCACTTGACCCTGTTGGTTTGGGTCTGTAGCAGCCAGTAAATCATCATAGGAGCAGATGGTAGAAAAGGTCCATGTGTTTCATGGCAGGTGGAAAGCAAAGAAAGAGGCTTTGGGCCTGGGGTACAATATCCCTTTCAAGAGCATGCCCGCAGTGACTGAGCTTCTTTCCACTGGGCCGCCTCTCTTAAAGGTCCTACCACCTTGTAGAACCAAGTGTGTGGCACTTATCTAAAACATAGCAGGCCTTTTTGGTAAAAAAAATAAAGTGAAAATGTCTTAACTAGAGAATTTACCTGTGGAGGAGAGGTACGTAGAGTCTTAAGATATCTCTACAGTAGACTACTTACTGTACTATTAATTTTTTCAGTAAGTTTTAAGCATATAACAAATTGGAATGTAAATAATAATAAGGAAGGAAAAGGGATGCTTTTGCTAACAGCCTGCTTCTCCAGTGTATATCCAGTATCATAACAATTTTAACCTGTCATTTTACTTGTCTTATGTTCTTGTCTTTCTTGGTCTGTCTCTTTTCTTGACTCTTAAATTATCTCTTTTTTTAAGAACTGCTTTTTTTCATCCATACATCTTCCAGTTCATTGTAATCAACTATGGGCTTAACATAGATTTAAAGTGTTATAAAAAAGTCATTATATTTGAGAAAATAGCTTTCTTTTACCTCTTCAATCATCTCTTTCATGAATCTTTCTTTAATTTCAATCAGAGTGTCTTTGTGACCAGAGTCAAGTCTCTTTTATGTATTCAGTGGGTGCTTTTATACTAACAAAAGTTACCACTTTTTTACATTCTCTTTGAACAGTAAAATTTCAATATGTATACTATTCCTTTTTGGATGACTTCAAAGAAGTTCATACATTTGATTCTTACCTATTGTGTTTCAGTTTTTATTATCCATTTCTCTTTTTCTCTATATCAAGATATGGAACTTCTTTCTATGTTTATTTTAAATTTTTTAAAAATTGTAATTTTCTCCTGTCATCTACTCTGCCAATCTCCATTATGCAAGAAATATTTTTTGAATATTTATGGGCATACATTAGGCCCTAAAGGTTTAGTTATAATGAAGGTACATTCTTGGGATTTGTGGAATTCATTGTATTGGATAGAGTAATATTTCATCAGGTGATACATAACACACAGTGATGTGTAACATACAAGTAAGGAAGGATATGTGGGTGGTGGATAAAGTCTGAAATTGACTTTGAGAGAGTGCTAAGCAGAGGACAGGGAGGATTTCTGCTATCCTCACTTGAAGACTTAAAGCACAAGTACTGTTGATGGTGGAGGTTCTGGTGGGTCTATAGCAAGGGTGGCAGGTAGAAGAGAAAGGAAAAAGAGTGAGACAGGTGCAAAGGTAAAGTGGAACGTTTTTCTATGTCATGTTATCATATGTTCTCCCTTGTCTATACCTCTTAATTTCTCTTTTCCACTGTTACTGATTTCTCTGTAATTGTATTATTTAACTTTGTCAAGCATTTTATAATAAGAAGGATGTGGTTGAAAATAAAATTGTATTATGATAAAATCATGTCATTATAAAGCAAGTTGTTTCTCAAGAAATATGAAAGTCGCAAGACACAAGTTAAAATGGCAGCTGTTTTGTATTCCTTGGTTGTGCTAGTACTATATAAAAGTTCAATGTGTCCTAGAGAATTTATCTCATAAATTCTTTTATGAAAGGTGCCTTTCTGCATTTGAGAAGAATGAGGAAGATGACAACCTAGGGGTAAGACAGGCTTGCCAGAGAGACAGGAAGGGATATAGAAATGTATGTTATTTTGGGACCCCAAAGGGGGACAGGCCAGGAAGGAGGGCTGGTGTTTAGTGTGGGGTCAAATACAAATATAATTTGTGAGTACTGCACCAAATTCAAATAGAAGTCCATTCTTTTCTTACTTGATGCTTTCTCTTATTTCTCCTATGTTTTGATTTCTAGATTCAGCCTGCAAAATTCTTTCCTTCAAATGGGATCTCTTGACCAGTTTTCATTGGATTCAGAAATCATAAACATTTAAGGTTTGTCCACTTTCTTGATTTATTACCACATTGTATATTGTATTGAATTTTGGTACTGTGCTGCAAAGCTACCTAAATCCTTTTTTCTGTTACTTCATTGACATATCACTACAGGATATTCACAAGTAAGTATTGTGTTATGATGACCTGCTGTCCATGTGTGACTGCCTTGTTTTCTGTCATTTTAATCATTTTCCATGTCTTTTTCACTTTAATATAAATTGAGAAGTGTCTTTTGAATGTTGAACTTGTTTTCCAGGTTTATT
Source organism: Cuniculus paca (assembly GCA_004365215.1). NCBI lineage: Eukaryota > Metazoa > Chordata > Mammalia > Rodentia > Cuniculidae > Cuniculus > Cuniculus paca. Next base: position 7,570 of record RJWT010001021.1, read on the forward strand.
CATCACCCTGTGAACATAACTCTAGATCATTCTATTGCCTCTTTTTATTTTGTGTAAAGCTCACTTCCATCCTCCTTTTTCCCTCTGCTGAAGCACAGGCTAACTTCTCGGCAGTTCCTGCCATCCTGTTTCTCTCCGCCTCATCGACTCCCCATCTCACTTCAAATCTCAGTGGTAAACATATGTTCTCCCTTGTCTATACCTCTTAATTTCTCTTTTCCACTGTTACTGATTTCTCTGTAATTGTATTATTTAACTTTGTCAAGCATTTTATAGTAGGAGAGATGTGGTTGAAAATAAAGTTGTATTATAATAAAATCATGTCATTAAAAGCAAGTTGTTTCCCTTGAAGAATGAAAGTTGCAAGACACAAGTTAAAATGGCTGTTGTTTTGTATTCCTTGGTTGTGCTAGTACTATATAAAAGTTCAATGTGTCCTAGAGAATTTATCTCATAATCATTGTTCATAAGTGATTGGATTAAGCCCCAAATAAAATGAAGATCATTCTATTTCTAATTCTGACTTCTTGTTAAGTGGAAATAATATGTGTTTTGAGAGTCCTAAAAATTAAAGGTTTTTGAGTGAAAATTTAGTGTTCCAGACTAGTATTTATGTATTTGCTCCAGATGAGAAAAATCATTTTGTCTTTGAATCCCATTCTCCTCATAAAATAGAATTATTGTATCTCTTGCACTTGGTTCATTGCCCATTGGGGATATTCATTGGTTATCACAAATTGTCTTTATGCCTTGGCAAAAGTCCAGTAGTACATGGACAATTTGGACTTCTGCATTGGTTTTTGCTACCCACATGAGCCTCAAGACAATGGCTGTATTCCCTTTTCACTTCATTTCCCAGGGAAAAGTAGAAAGATATCCTTTCTTTTCCATATGGTCTTCTGTATCCCTAAACCACTTTTATGTGTCATCTTAGTAGATTGAAGAGGAGGTTAGAATCAGTGAAGGGTATTAGCTATAGGTTTATACATTTCCATTTTTTATTTCTAGGTCTTATTTTCAAAAGCAGGTTTTAACTTGTATGGCATTAACAGAATAACATTGATGGAAAAAGAATATTTGCTTTTTTAGTGCCATACACTGTTTGTTTCATCTTTCAAAATTTTTGTCTTTTTTTTAGCTCTATTTAATAAAAACTAACTTTATTTCACCAAAATTAACTTTATTCACAAAAATTAAAAGGTTATTTTTATACAGTGTTGGAGAAAATCATCTATTTTACATTTCTATACTGAAGAAGCTAGAACACATATATTTACAGTTTATAACTCATTTTTACATATGTTGCTGCAATGCAAATTTTATTTAACTTTAACACAGCTTAAAAATAATATTGCCCATATGACAGTCTTGCTGATTTTGACATTATCCTATAATCTGCAATGGTAAAGACTAGCCAAGAGGCAATTATAAAGTTTGTGGCTTGGTATATCAACCAAAATTTGACTTTCACAATTTGTCTCAGTTTTCTTTTTGCCAAGAATGTTTGTGAAGGTTCACATGAATGATGTCTTACTTTGCATGAAGTTTCTTTGGTTTTGTAAAACCATTTTGCTTTCTGATAAACAGTTTTTAAAAGAAAGTGGAAGGAGCTTATCGAATGAGAAATGATATCAAAGGTCTTACAGTCAACACCTCCCTCCATGGTGACCAAAATGTCATGCGCTAAAGACTATATTTTTACAGTAAATGTTTGACTCCTTTTCTCCAAAAAAAGTCTTATTCTTGGGAGTGCAAACTCCTACCCTGAGTCTACTGACTGACCCTCACCTCAGTTCATTTTTATAGTGGTCTGTAATTTTTTATCGTGATGCATTTCCAGTATGGGTTTGGTTTGTTCTGTGTGGAAGCGTCTTTACAAAGAGAATTCACGTAAGTGCTTACCACATCCTAAAATATTGCCAGTTTGTGACTTGTGACTACCTTTTCCTTTTTTAACTTGGGATTCTAAACCATGAAGGTAGCATGAATGTAGGCCTGATGCAAGTCAGATTCTTAATAGGACTCTGATTCATTCTGGTGACTCTTCCCCTATCAGCATCAGTTGATGTCATATCTACTTGTGCCTCCTGACCAGGCACCCAGGTTTTCACAGTCCTGGTTTCATGGATAGGATCGATCTTTTTGAGTTTCAGCTTCAAGAAGGTCCTTTTAGATGTGACCTGTGTCTTGAGATAATTTCCCTGAAGGAGTGGTAGAAGTCTTTTTTGTAATGATGGCCAGTAACCAGTCTCATGAGTCAGGTTAGCTTCAGGTCCTGTCCCCTGCATTTCACTTTCCTCTTTGTTTCTCACAGCTGTGAATTCTCCACACTTATTTCAAGCTCATCTCTTTGTCTACTGTTTTCCTTGTTCTATTTCATCAAGTATTTTAGTGTGTTTGGACCCAGATGGCATTAAGAGAAGGATGCTATTGTATAATTTTTAAAAAAAATTAGACTTCTATAAAATCTTTCCTTCATCTACTCGTCACCATTGTATCAACACGTCAAGTATTCTGTGCCTAGATGTGTACTGAGTTCTTTAAGAAATGAAGACCTTAGATTGGATTTCCATCTATAAAAAAAAAACTTACATCTTTAGATGTAAGATGGATTCATGGAGAAGGTCTGATACAAATGCAGTGAGAGTATGCTTACTAATAAGGAATAAGATGCTTGAAAAAGAAATAATAGAACAATTGAGACATAAAATATGAAGGGTGATTAGAATTTGATTGGGTTTTCTGGAAGAGATCTATCTAGCTGAGGATAACTTTAAAACACCAAACCAAGGAGTTTAAATTCTATCTTGTATAGCAGAAAAAGACATTGGAGGCTTTGAGTAAGAGAGCCATTTAATGCAAGTAGTGTTTGATAATCTTAGTGCTAAAGTTTTGGAAAACTAGCATGTTCTTCCTCTAAAGAGAAATTAGTATATTGTCCTTTTACTTGGGAGAAATTAAACTTAGGACCTTGTGGGTAGCAAAATAACTGTGTGGACAGAAGTTGCCTACTCTGTAAGGACGGGGACAGGCCTGTGCTGTCAGCGAGGAGCTAACTAGGAACAAGAGTGGAATCTGGGAGATCTCAGACTTCTTAGGGACTTCTTATTACTAAACTAGTTCTCTCCCCCCTCAAAAAATTTTTTGTGAGACAAAATCTAGTGATGTAGTCTATGTAGGCTGACTTCAAACTTGTTGTTCAAGACCCATGCTGGTCTTGAACTTGTCATCTTCTTTCTTCAGTCTTCCAGATGCTGAAATTATAGTCTATCATCATGTCTGGCATCTAGACCAGACCTTTTTTTTGTTTTGGTGGCACTGGGGGTTGAACCCAGGGCCTGCACACTGAGCCCCTCCTCCACATTTTTTGAAACGCTTTTACTGAGTCACTAAATTACCCAGCTGGTTTGAATTTAAGATCTTTATACCTCAGTCTTCCAGATTGCTGGAATTATAGGCACGTGCCACTGTATGTAGGTTAGGCCAAATTTATAAAAACACTTTTGGCCCCAGTAAAGTATGTATGCAAGTATATTTGAAGGAAAACTGGATCCACAATTTTTGTATAGATGAGGTCCATTATTGTATTTGTATTTTACTCTGTCATAAAATTATTTAAATAGAGTTGCCCACAAAAGTCAGAAAAAATGTTAGCATATTTGATTTTAAAGTAGTAGCTATTATTTAAGAGTAGTAGCTATTTATTTGTTATAATAGTGCTTTTGGTATATTTGACTTCCTGACTTAGAACTAAAAATGCTTTCCAAAACTCTTGTTTTACAGGTAAAACAATGTCAGATTTTAGCATCTGGATCTGAAAGCAGCATACAAATTTCAGGCCACATGGATGAGTGCCAATTTCTGCATTTCCCTTGTGTATCCTGTGACCATTCTAACTGGGGTGAGTGATTTCTAAGTATAGCTGGCAACAAACCAGGTGCCAGCCAGCCAGGGGCTGCCCTAACAAATAATGCTAGAGTTATAAATTAAACACTGTCTGGTGATCTGTGATGTGTAAGGCAGTTAATTTAGTTGGTCTGAATTAACTGTCTGCTCCCAAAAATTGTATTGCTGGAATATGAAACGTGCACTTAGCATGTTTGGAAGAGAATAATAAAAACAGTAAGAAATTATTTGTTAAAATTTAAATGATGGCAGTGCCTAAGATTGCTTTGGGTTTACATAAGTATTTTCAATAATTTTAATTTTAAAAGTTCAAGAACTTGTTATTTCATGAATAGTGGTTATAATTTTATATAAAATAGGGCTTTGGGGATCATACATCTTCCATTGTCTTACAATATCAGTTTTGTAAATGTTTTATACATTTAGAGTGTTTAACTTTCTTACAGATACATTAGATAATAATTTATACCTGAGATTCACATTTACAATTTAAAACTTACTTTCTCAAAGTTTCATTCTGGGAGATTACATTGAGGGTAAAGCCTATTTGTTACCTTATCCATGCATTTTTCTTCTTATTTAAATTTTTTACTTCACCAAGCCATTCATTTTTTAGAACATCCTTCAGAGTTCATGCGTCTTACTGAGGACACCTGACCTTTTGAAGCTTCATAATTCACATCTAGATGTCACCAGTCTTTCCCATGTTAACAGTTCTGACTATGTTTTATTATATGTGCCTTCGGCGCCGAGCCAGGACAGCTGCAAGAGGAGAAATGATGAACAGCCATAGAACTGTAGTATCAAACAACCGGACTTCCCCTCTCAATACAGAGGTGGTCCAATATGCCAAAGAAGTAGTGGATTTCAGTTCTCATTATGGAAGTGAGAATAGCATGTCCTATACCATGTGGAATTTGGCAGGTGTACCAAACGTATTCCCAAGTTCTGGTGACTTTACTCAGACTGCTGTGTTTCGAACTTATGGAACATGGTGGGATCAGTGTCCTAGTGCTTCCTTGCCATTCAAGAGGACGCCACCTAATTTTCAGAGCCAAGACTATGTGGAACTTACTTTTGAACAACAGGTATATCCTACAGCTGTTCATATTCTGGAAACCTATCATCCTGGAGCAGTCATCAGAATTCTGGCATGTTCTGCAAATCCTTACTCCCCAAATCCCCCTGCTGAAGTAAGGTAGGACTCATTTTTAATGATCTAAACTTTGTGACTGAAGGGTATTGGTTGTTTCAATATTGGAGTGCTTTTTTTATTGGAAGCATTCTTTTAAGTAATTTAAACAAAACATTTTGAAAATATTCCTCAATGTTCTGATGAGCATGAGAGATGAGATGCATGAAGATTTAATAAATGCTTTCTCCTCTAACACCTCACACTGTAATATTCATAAATCATATTACTTACTTGTCATAGAATTCAACCTAAATCAAAAGCATAATTTGAACTGTTATGAACATGGACCAGTCTAGAGGTTAGTAGATAATATGCCTTCTAAAATATTTTCAAACAAGCATTGTTTTAAAATATTTTGAGCAACTCAAAATATGCTTATACACTGACACTTTAGAAAAGGGCTTTAGAGGATTAACCTTAATGTTCAGTAGATGTTTTTGTAATAAGCATAATCATTTAAAAATAAGCACTCCTTTAAGTAGTATGTTCTCCTTACAAGCCTATTTATATCACTAATTTGCTTAGCAGTTCCTTTCAGTATTGTTTTTGCAGTTCAACCTTTTGATTTTTTAAAAATGTAACTATTTGAGTAGGTGGTATAATTACATAGTCCAATATTCTGAAAGAATATGTAATGCAGCCTTACATGTATCCTGTTCTCAGTGTGCCTATGACCCAACCTTTCTTCAAAAGAAAACACTTTTACCAGCATACTTTTTTCAGTTTCTTTCTGTAGATACAAGAGCTACAAGTATATTTTTATTTTCTTTGTTCACAAAAATAAACATATTATTGTTTTGTACCTTGATTCACTCAGTAGTATTGAACCTATTCATGTAAGTGCAGAGTTTCCTTACTCTTTCCTACGTCTGTAAGTAGTGTCAAATGTGTATGTATCCCAATTTATTAACTTGTCCCCTAATTGATGAGCAGTTAGTTGTTTCTGATCTTGCTATTGTAAACATTAAAGGCAAGGAATGACCCTATCATAAGTTGTTTCACCTATATTCTGGTCTATCTGTGGGATAAGTTTCCCAGAAGAGTCGCTTGGCCAAAGATACACACGTTTGTAACTTTGATGTAGAGTGCCAAATTTCCCCCTTGAATTCTGTGCACCTATTTATGTTTCTACTTATAATCTACAAATGCAGGTTCTGACAAAGCCACACCCACAGAGTATGTTGATAAATTTCATGATTTTTGCAATTTAGTGGGTGAAAAATGTTATTTCATGTTAAATTTATTAAAATTCTCTTACAGTATTATCTCTGAGGTTGAATTACCTTTTCAAATGTTTAAAAGACATTTATATTTCTATTTCTTTAAACTCCTTTATTATATTATTTGCCCATTTTTCTATTACTTGGTGATACTACCAGTGTTTAGATCCTTAGACCACTACTAATTCTCTCATTCATTAAATATTTTAGTGTCTCCCATGTGCTAGGCATTGTTCTAGGTATTGAGGATACACAATGACCAATGTACAAAATGAAAAAAATCCCAGCCCTTGTGAGCTTATTCTAACCCAGAGTGGTTCATGGGCACCTGTTAAACTTGCAGGCTGCAGATTAGATACCGTAGGAATGGAGCTGGTATCAGCTGCCACTCCTGTGACCCATTGCCTCCTGCATACCTCTTTCATTCTAAAGGGAGCTCCTCCTCAGCCCACCACAAAGCAAAGTACAGCTCAGCTTGGATCAGACCGCCAGGATAATCTTTTTCTTTTCAGAGCTATTTTGATTATTCATTGAGTACAGTATTATTAATGAGTCATTAAAAGACACAAAAAACCAGTATCTTTTAATGTAATGCTTTTTTTTTTTCTGAGAGAAAAAAAAAATTACAGATTTGGGCAAGATCTCTTTTTATGAGAGAATTGTTTTATTAGGCTCTGTCACTCTGCCTCTTCCTACAGTGTTATCCACATTCTTTTTTAAAAAGCTGAATGAGTTTGGGGATAAGAGCTATGAAATATGTAGTATGTTTTCTCCAATCTAAAACTTAATGGCTGTATAACTGATTTTGAGTACAAATCATTTTCTTATGTCCCTGAAAGTTCTGGCATGTGATTTTGATTAAAGTTCAAAATGTATTTGCAGACGTGTCTCTAACTTGTTTTACTGGTATGTAGCTTTATCCCTCAGAAAATACCATGAAATTTTAAGAGAAAAAGAATTTTATTACAATATGAGAAAAGCCTTTTTAAAGTTTTACTGATTATGAAATCAGAAGATGTTTCATTAAAAAAAATAGTTGGAAAATACAAAAAAGGGAAAAGCAGCACAGAGAAAATATCTGTAATTTTTTACCCAGATTCAGTAACTGTTAAGATTTTAGGCAGTGAGAAACATTCGTGGACCAGTGCCCTTTTTTCCAGTTCACTGCTGGGCACAGGACAAAGGGCCAGACAAAAGTGGCTGTTGTTCTCGGAGCTCACAGGCCAGCCTGGAAGGGGACCAGGGACTACAGGCAACATATGTTGGCAGAGGACAGAACCTAAGCTATAGGGCTCAGAAAACGCTTCCTTGATGAAGTGAATGCTCTGAGAATGAGGGTTGAGGGAGGCAGCAGTGTGGACAAGAAAGGGAAAGAAGAAAAGCACTTTCAAAGGTATTTGTAATTTAGTACAAGATTTTATGCCCACCTTAAGAATGAGTAAACAAGTGTGTTGGAGTATTTCTTTGTTGGAAGTGGACCTCTTGTAATTTCAACCATTCAGTATTTTAAAGTGGCCTTCACCCATTTCATTCAACTTCCAGGTAGTTCTACAAGATATGTCTTTGCTTACTTCTTGCCAATGCCTTAAGAGTAAAGGAAAACAGGTAGCAGTCGTGAGTGACCTTATCCTAAGTATAAGATCTCAGGGGATGCATGTATGAGTCAGAAAATGGGCTAGCTCAGAGTTACAGTATGGAAGGAAGAGATAGGGAAAAGTGAAGGGATAAAAATGACAAATTGAAGATACACTAACGATTAGAATTACATTACGTGGGAATGAAATTAGTGGTGTGGATTTCTTTCTCTTTTGAATGTTAAAAGCACTTCATATAATGAAGTTAAGAAAGCAGGGGGAAAAAAGTGGCTGTCCTAGAGAGAATTTGCTGCCAAAAAGAGTTGCTTAAACAGTAGTTTCACAAATTTGTCACGATCTGGTCGCTTTGACATTGTGAAACAAGAAACGAGGTTTTGTCATTTAGGTGAGAATTGACCAGGCCTTTCACACAGAATGGTAGGTGTTAGTTGCCAATTGCAGATGGGCTGGGTTGTTGTCTCTCAATACAAATACTCACAGGCTCTTTGTGTTTGATGAATTTTATTTTTCATTTTCAGGAGAAAAATCTCTAAAAATAGCTAATATAGAGTAATTATAAAGATTCTAGAAACTATAAAGATAGTTCTACTGTTACACTTCTCTGTTTGTGGTTATTCATTCCCTGGGTGATGTGTTTACTAGAATTCTTATTGAATATTCCACTTCTGGGTATATATCCAAAGAAGTGAAAGCTGTATACTGAAGTAGATACCTGAATTCTCATAATTCTGATGGTGGTACCTGTACTGGCTAAGATAAAGAATCAGCCTAGGTGCCCATCAGCAGATGAATGGATAAAAAAACGGAGTATAGATGTATAATGAAGTATTCAGTGGTACAAAAAGAATGAAATCCAGTCATTTGCGGTAAACCTGATGAACTGGAGAATATTATGTTAAGTGAAATAAGCCACATACAGGAAGACAAGTACCGTATAATATTCTTTCTCATATGTGGAAGCCAAAAAAAGTCAACCTGAAGGTAGAAAAGTAACTACTAGAGATTGGGAAGAATGTTGGGGGAAGATTAGAAAAGGGAGATTAGATTTGATCAGTGGTGTGCATATTTGGAATTATCACATTGAACCTTATTAATATGTACAATTAATGTGATATTAATAAAAGTAATTTTTTAAAAATAAATTTTAAAATGAATTCCCATTGAAATTCTATCTTATGTTTTTATTTCTGAAAGTAGAAATTATCCTATGTCCCTTTGCTATTCTTCAAAGATTGTGGCTGTATGTCTTTTGTGGCCCCTTCTTGGTCTAAACACTGTTAGGGTCTTTCTATGCCAGTGGTTTCCATGTTTTAGATTTCTTCTGTGAGATTTACACTCTGGACTAATTTAATTTCCTATACTGTAGTTAATCAGTTTTTACTTAGATCTCAATTGATCATTGAGCTAAGGAAATGAACCAACAGGTTTTTTTTGGGGGGTAATAGTCTCTTATGATTAGTAAACATTTTGATTGTTATTAATTATCAGTGAATTATGAATTACATCAGAAGGAGATATGCCTCACTATCAAATTAGAGATTACTTTTAAAAATAGATAATGCTTTCAGTGGTTATTTTTATGTATTTTGGAAAGCATTTTGTAGTATTATTGAGCAATTTGAAGTATTCTTTGACATAAAATTAAAATTCTGAGCTGGAGATGCAGCTCAGTGGTAGTATGCATGTTTAACATGTGTAAAGCCCTGAATTCAATCCCCAGTTCCATCAAAAAAAAAAATCTGCTAACCAAACTAAGTAGAAATAGAGGACAAATGTTTATTGAAGTATTTTTATGTTTCTGATTTTCTCTGCCGTATTAGAAAGCAGTATTAAAGAAGAAATTGATTATGACATGAGAATTTCAAACACCTGATGGATGATACTATGTTATGAAGAATCTGCATATAGTTCTGGAAAATAGTGTTATAAGAAGACTTACATGGACATGGGATATTAGTTAGCTAATCTTTGAAGAGTAGATGGGCAAATAATACGAGTAGGTTGGGCATTCACTGGGGGACAATAACATGAACAAAACATACAAATGTAGAAATAAACTTACTATATGGAAAGTAATGACTAATTTGTGTGGCCAATAGTTCATTTAAAGGGATAAGAAAGAATTATTCACCTTTAATGTGTTAGATAATTGCTAGTTACTGGCAATACAAGGTTGACCAGAAGTTGACAGAAACAGAAATTCAGGAGAAAGGCATGTATAAAAAACAATTTTCTGAAACAGTTGGCAAAACTTAATGACTGTATTTAAGAGAAAAAAAAAATCAATGATCATATATAAGTTTTGAGTTTGTATGAGCCCAGTAAAAGGAATGAAAAGCTGCAGACGGAAACCTTTGTAAAGTAAGATAATCAGTTTAGTTTCTGCACTTGGTTTGAGATATAACACAGGACAACTTTACACTGTCCTTAGGGTTTACTTATATCTATTCTAGTCTTTAAATAGACCAATGTGAAATCTTAAAAAAAAAAAAAAAGGACTTTAGGGGACTTAGGAAAATAGGTTAATACATATATCATTAAAATTTAGTTTAAAACATTTTTTCATATCCTAGAAACAATTCATGTGTTGATTCTAGTCAACTTATGTGACACCTTTCTTTCATACTATATTGTGTTAAGGCGTGGATAGATCTCGTTCCAAACTATATTATAGGGAAGTTTCTTTCTTTGGCAGATGGGAGATTCTTTGGTCAGAGAAACCTACGAAGGTGAATGCTTCTCAGGCTCGCCAATTTAAACCTTGTGTTAAGCAGATAAATTTTCCCACAAATCTTATACGACTGGAAGTAAATAGTTCTCTTCTGGATTATTACACTGAATTAGATGCAGTTGTGCTACATGGTATAAAAGACAAGCCAGTGCTTTCTCTCAAGACTTCACTTATTGACATGAATGATCTAGAAGATGATGATTATGAAGAAAAGGATGGTTGTGGAATAGACAATCTTAACAAAAAGTTTAGCAGTGCTGCCCTCAGGGAAGGGCCAAGTAATGGATATTTTGATAAGCTGCCATATGAGGTAAGCCAAAAATATTCAGTAGCAATATTGAATATAACACAGATTTTTTAATGTTTGACTACTAATGTTTATTTTGCTATTAATCAGAGGAATAGAAGCATGGTAAGGAGCATATACTCTGATGTGTTGTATATTTTTTTCAGTTACTCTTTTTATTAGTACATATTTGCGGTACATAATGTTTCCATTCCTCGTATGAATTTGGAACATGTATATTAAATATCTTAATTCTTTTTTTCATCTCATTTCCTTCTCCCCTGTCCTTAACTCCTCCATCTTTTGATCCCTTCCTGTTTGAGAAAGATCTGTCTCCCTACTTCCTGTCATCTTTTATTTTACTCTATAATTTTGGTGTTTTTTTTTTTTTTTTTGGTACTGGGGATTGAACTCATTACCTTGCATTTGCTGGACAGGCACTTGTGCCACTGAACTAAATCTCCAGCCCATATTTTTGGTTTCTTATATAAGAGAAAAAAATGCAATGCAGTGTTTAAGCTGGTGTTGTATATGTTAATTTTAGAAAATCTAGACAAAATTAGTAAATTTTGCTACATTTGTTAGACTTATATTAGTGATTCTGGATAAATTATTAACTATATATTCTTATATTACTAAGTAACATTAAGGAAATACATAAACCAGTAATAAAGTACACTCCACTTTAATTCATAACTACACAATGTAAGTATGGGCAGTGTATGGTTAACTTTATATTAGTTATGTTAAAGATTATTTGGTGTTAGAGATAGGAATAATAAAATTTTGAAATGAATGCCTATTTTATTTTATAACTGTAGTTTCCTTAAGTGTCATTTGTTCTTCTCTACTAACTCTGTATTGTTCTAACCATTATTTTTGGTCTAGCAGATAGAGTGCCTTTACTTGTAAATACAGAGATACCTCGGTTCATGAACTTGATTCTTCCCACAATTCTGGTCACAAACTGAGTTGGATGAGAACTGAATCGAGTTCAGTCGTTAGGTTCAGTGTTGACCTTATGGGGAAATTGACTGAATTCTCGACCAGTTTGGTTTGCAACCAGAATTGTTGCTCTTTTTGTTGGTCTAGTTTGAAATTTGTTTTCACTGTGTCTCCACAGGAATACTTCTGTAGTATATTTAGCCTGCCTCCCCAGCATCAAATTCCAGTACATTCCACAGCCATGTGACACCAAAATTCCCCGCCTGTTACCAAACATCCCCAGGGAGTGGGAGAGAGGTGTAGAGGAAGTTTGGCCAAGGATTTATGTCACCCACCGAAAACTTCTGTGTGTGGTTAAAAATAATATAATCAACTTTTTAAAAAGACAAATTTATAGACTAAAATTTTAACCAACTTAGATGTCTCCCTTCCAAATAGGCATTTTGGATTTCATTATAAAAACACTAGTAGTTTAACATTCATGGAATGATAAGACAGTCTGTTAGATGCCTAATAATACAGTAACCATGATACCTGTACAACATTTTACACTTCAGATGTTGTGGTACTTCCTGTGCAATAGCTAAAGTTGCTAAAGATAGATGAATTTAACTAAGAGCAGGATCAAGATCCCACCCAGGCTAAGTCAAGACTTGCATTATAGAAAGGAAGCTTCACAGACTGGAAAAGGCCATCTGGCCCCTAGTATGAGAAGGAGGAAAGATGAAGGAAGAGTTGAACTTTGAATGAGGAGCATAAGGCACTGGTAGTGCCATTCCTTGGAGCTCTGAGGAAATCTGCCTTGGCAGCAGTGGACATAATTCATTGGGAGGCAAGTGAACCACTTTTTTGTGATTTATCCATTTCCTAAGATTTAAAACAGAAATTTGGTTCAATAAATATGTATTTTAGATAGCTTACTGAATTTTATTCAAGCCTGATAAAATGCCTTTCATATAGCATTCAAATGAATGATATGGGAGGACTTCTAGGGAGAAGGGAAGAGAATAAAGTGTGTGACTTGTTGGAAAACTGCAGTATTTCTATATGACTGAAGTCTGGGATTTAACAGGGAAAGCTGCAAGAGATGAAATTGGGTAGACTTAGGGCTTCCTCAGTACACAGCTCACTTCACATGGATAGCAGTTATTGGGACACCCTAGCCATGGCGATATAGAGCCTTCTCTGCTGTACCTGAAAGGGCTTTCTAGGTTTACCAAGAAGTTTGCCTTTTATCCCTTTCAGCCAGGGGTATTCAGGGTACTGTGTTTCTCCAGTACACAACAGAATTAGTTGAAAAACACAAGTCCTTTAGATTTTGTAAATAATTTACCATTGATAAAAAAAAATAAGTGCACATTGAAGATAATAATTTCGCACTCACTTTCTTGTGTTCTTTTATATGTTCTTTTTGAATGGGAAAGATATAGAATAATAGCTAATGTTCCAGAAATTATACATAATATTCAGGCATTTTTACAGATGCATTGGCTCACAGATAAAATACAGTAATTGCCCAGATGTTTTGGTCTCATGTGAATTCTTTTTCATATGTGTCTTGATATAAAAAAGATTGTGAACAATGAAGATTTTATTTTAAGAAGGAGCATAAGATGAAAATTTGATTTTAGATTACTTTTGGTAAATGAAGAATAGACCAGCAGGAAGTCAGGGTAGGAACCTACTGCAGTAATTTAAGAAAGAATTGACCGAGCCTTGGAAATTTTTGGAGAACAGATAGGGTGTGTGGAATATTCCAGAGATTCAGAAGATAGTAATCAAAAGTAACTAATAAATGTGGAGATGAAGGAAGCATCATGGACTGTTAGGTTTCAGGTTGGCTTGTCTCAGTGGTGGACATGTTTTTAATCATGAAACTAGGTGGAGGAGGGAAATGGACATTGACTTTGAAGTGCCTGTGATTCATTAAAGTAGGCTTGTATGGTCAAGGACAGTGACTAGTTACTACTTGAGCTTTACACTGGTAGGAAGGTCTGATATTTTATTTGAGTGAGCCGTCTCTAAGTAGAATGAAGTGGATGAAGTTGACTAGTAAAACTAGAATGTGAATAAAGGGCCAAGAACAGAATTGTGAGAATGCTAACATGTAAGGGTCCTATAGAGAAAGATAAATCGGAAACTGGACTTGAGAAGTGGGAAAGTCTCAAAACCAAAGCATTAGGAAGCTGAAAAGATACACCAACCATTAAAAAATGAAGTCAGCTATGTTGTTGCAGAAGGTTAAATTACAATGCCCACTGGTTTGGGTCATTGGGAGATCTCTACCGTGCACAGTCAATGGAAACATTCCCATAGGGTGAGAAATGAGAGAATTACACCGTATTTGGTTAAGGCATCAAGTAGAGAAGTACTGGCAGAAACAAAAAGTGTTTAATTGCTCAGAATAAGCAGAAAATTACTTCTGTAATATACTTGTGATTATGGACTGTAACATGGATAAGACTGTCCACCAAGACCATTGGCCTTCTAGCTAACATATGCCAACTATTTGTATTATATACTCCAAAAGGAAAATTATCAAAAGGAGAGAGTGAGAAATATAGGTATAATCATCTCTAACTTACATTTGAAGGGAAGGGGAGATGGTAAGTAGTGGAAATGCACCAAAGAGGTAAAGGTTCTGTTTATGATACAGAAAATTCAGTATATTTATACAGAAAGGAAGGAGCCAGTAGACAGAAAGCTTCAAATACATGCAAAAAGATTTAATTAGTACAACAAACTTCTGTAGAAGAAACCAAGAGATGGATTCGGTATTCCTGGAAGGCTATTAGAAACACACACACAGTATATTGAATTTTGAGGACGGATGGATCAACTTTGTTTTGGGAGGCCTTCCTGACCATAATTGCATTGCATATTCATTATGTTATCCAAAGGTACTTTACACTAGGGTTCCCCCATATAATAACATGTATTATATTAGATACTAGTTGAATACTGATTAATGGATATTGTCTTCTAAGCCTAAAAGCTACTATCTTTAGTCAGACTTCAGATGTGTTCTTTTGTGTGTCACTGTCATGGTTTTGGTGACTTCATTTTTTTATACTTTAATATTTGCTTAATATTTAGTATTAAGTATTAATATGTTTTCACCTTTTAATGTGGTAACTTTTATGATGGCGACTTTTGTTCAGAATCATGCCAGAAGTTCATGGGAGTTACTTAAATAACAAATCATCTGTAAAAAGTAAAATATGTACTTCTGATACAGGATGACTCAGTAATAACTGCATAAAAGTTCTACTGAAATATCTGAATGTTATAATTAAAGCAAAATTTTAATTCTACAAATTTTAAAGTACTACTGTTACCAAGCTCAGGTGATTCATAGTTGCTTTCAAACACTTAAGAACGTACAATTCCTATATTTCAAAGCATAAAGAAGTAACAGGGATTAACATAGCACACAAAAAGAAAACCATGGATCAATTTCACTTATGTAAACACCTTAGATAAAATAATGGCAAGTGGAATTATCTTAAAAGGATACTACAACAAAATCATTCAGTACTTCTGGAATTTAAGGATTTTATCATAGATAATTTATATAATAATACCACAGTATTAGGTTAAAAGGATAAAAATCCTAAGATCATCTCAGTAGATGTATGAAACCAGTTGACGAATGATAGCTAAATAGATACCAATATTTTTGTTTGTTTCTGTTAAAAATTGCTTTATCAGGCTGCCAAACATCATAAACCAAAACCTAATAATCATATTTGATTATTAAACACAAGAAATCCATTGTTTAGCATGGTAGTCACTAGCCATATACACTAGTAAGCACTTGAAATGTGACTAGTCTAAATTGAAATGTGCTAAAAGTGTAAAATATATATAGGATTTTAAATACTTAGTATTATGAATGCAAAACATCTCACAATTTTTACATTGATTATAAGGTGCCGATATTTTTGTATGTCGCATAAACTAAAAGAAAACTAATTTTGTCTGTTTCTTTTTACTTTTTAAAATCTAATTACTAAAAAATTTGAAATTATATATATATAACTCACATTCATGGCTCATGTTTGAATTAAAACCAAAATTAAAACAGTATTGATCCGGGAGAACTGGCCAATACTGGGAGATATGAACAAGGAATAAAAGGTATAATTTTTGTAACAGTAGCTATAAAGTCATCATTTACAGACAAAGCAATTATATTTTAAAATGCTCAGGAGGATAGAACAATAACTATTGGGAACAATAAATTGGTAGGTTAGAAAATTAACAGGCAAAAAGCAATAGCTTTAGGAACTCTAGGAATGTTAAGTGTTAAGTCATACCATGCCCTTGAGTAGGAAGATACAGTAAAGCTAAAGTGTCAGTTTTTTCTTAAAGTAATAATATATTTAATGAAATTCCAATTAAAATGCATACAGAACTTTTAAATGAAAAATTCACCTAAGTAAACTGAAAATAATCAGGAAAATCCTGGAAAAGAAAAATGATTTATCTCGCTTTTCATCTGCAACCAATAAATCCAATGCATTTACCTATATACACTTAAAATTTTAGAAGAAAACTTACTTTATGTAGAAAATGACTGAAATGCAAAAAATAATGGATAGATAATGAAACCAAAAGACCAAGAAAAGGCCACAAGGAGAGGGGAAAATATTGGCAATTTCTTTGGCAAAGAGTTAAATTTCTATTAAATTTCTATTATTTACAAAATGAATAAATAAATAGAAGAGTAGCAGCAGAATTCACCACAGCACAAATAAAACAGCCCATATGTTTTTCTTTCTTTTCCCTTTTAGGTTGATGAAGTTTTGATACCAGTACTGTCTTAAGATTCAGGTGGATGGGTACTTTTGCACATTATTGTGGATATATAAAATGTAGTGAATATTCACAAGGGCAATTTTGTGCTTATAGCAAGACTTTTAAATGCAGGTAGCTTACCCTAAGGATATGCATACAAAGTTCGCCAAGATTAGCTTACATAATAAGCATACACAATCATATGGCAATATTGTTTTCAACAGGACAAAAGCAGGTAATACACTAACAATCAGTTCAATTATTATGTCACATCTGTGAAACAGAAAGGTTTGGTCCTGTTTGTGCAGATGGGACTATCTATAGCATGTATTAGTAAATGAGGAAAACAGGATGCTAACCTGTATTTACAATATCATTGTTTAGTGCATATCCAAGAATAGAATTTCATTCACGTTTACCAGGACGAGATTAGAAAAACTTAAAAAATGCTTTTCTCTAAAGTAGAAGGATTGTTAGAATTGAAGGTAGAGAGGAATAAATTTCTCACTTTCTACCTAAAGTTTTTTAGTTTGTTTGTATGTTTTATATGTCAAAAGGGTTACCTGGAAGGTGAGATTTTGTTGAAGCAAATATTCATTTGTGATCGGGATAGAGACCACTGCAGTGGGATTTTTATCACGGTAGCTTTTTAGTATAATTTCAGATCAGGGATTGTGATGCTCCCCTAACTTGCTTTTGTTGCCCAGGATTGCTTTGCTATTCTATGTCTCTTCTGGTTCCAAATGAATTTTAGGAATATTCTCTAGTTCTGTGAGGTAAACTAATGGTATTTTGATTGGAATTGTGTTAAATATGTATAACAGTTTTGGGCGTAGGGCCATTTTCACTATGGTGGTTTTCCTATCCATGAGCAGGGGATATCTTTCTATTTTCTGACAGCCTCTTTTATCTCCTTTTTCAGAGTACTATAATTTTCAATATATGGATCTTTTATATCCTTTGTTATATTGATTCCTAAGTATTGCATTTTTTTGGATGCTACTGTAAAGGGTGCGGTTTCCCTAGTTTCTCTCTGTGTGAGTTCATTGCTTGTGTAGAGGAATGCTATTAATTTTTGAGTGTTGACTTTTATCCAGCTACACTACTGAATTTGGTTATTAAATCTACAAGTCTTTTGGTGGATTTTTGTGGGTCTTGTATGTAGAGTATCATGTATCCTGCAAATAAATGGTAATTTAATTTCTTTTCCTATCCTTATTCCTTTATTTTCTTATTCTCATCTAGTTGCTCTAGTAACGTTTCTAGAACTATTTTGAATAGGAGTGGTGATAGTGGACATCCTTGTCCACTATTCCTGATTTTAGAGTGAAAGTTTTCAGTTTTTGACCATTTAGTATGATGTTAGCTATTGATTTGTCATAGATAGCTTTTATCAGATTGAGGTAAAAACCATCTATTCCAATTTTCTATAGGTTTTTTTTTTATCATGAATGAGTGTTAAACTTTGTCAGAAGCTTTTTCTGCATCTATTAAGATGATCATGTGATTTTTTTACTTTGGCTCTGTTAATATGGTGTATTACATTTATTGATTTACATATGTTGAACCATCCCTGTATCCCTGAGATGAATCCTACTTGGTCATGATGTATAATCTTGATGATTTGCTGCACTCTGTTTGCCAGTATCTTAGTAAGGATTTTTGCATTGATACTCATTGGGGAGATTGGCCTGTCATTTTCTTTTTTGGTTGGGTTCTTCTCTGGTTTTTAGAATCAGGGCAATACTTGCTTCCAGGAATGTTTTTGGAAGCATTGCTTCCCTTTCAGTTTCCTTAAAGAGTTTCAGCATTAATGACATTAGTTCCTTTCTAAATTTCTTGTAGAATTCAGCAGTAAATCTGTCAGGGCCTGGTCTTTTCTTTGTTAGTAGGTTTTTTATTACATTTTCAGCCTCACTGAGTGACATTGAATTATTTAGAATTTTTTATATCTTCTTGATTTAGTTTTGGTAATTCGATTGTGTCTAGGAATCTGTCCATTTCATTTGTGTTTTCCATCTTATTAGAATATAGGTTCTATTGGGCTGGGGATTTAGCTCAGTGGCACAAGCACTTCCTGGCAAGGGCAAGGTCATGAGTTCCATCCCCGGTACAAAAAAAAAAGAAACATAATAGAATATAGGTTCTTATAGTAGGTATTAATAATCTTCTGGATTTCTGTAGAATCTGTTGTGATTTCCCCCTTTTCATTCCTAATTTCTTGAATTTGTGTTTTCTCCTTCCTCTTTTTGATGAGGTTGGTTAATGGTTTATCAATTTTATTTATTCTTTCAAAGAATCAACTTTTTGATTCATTGATTCATTGATTCCTTGTATTGTATTCTTAGTCTCAATTGCATTAATTTCTGCTCTTTATAATTTCCTCCCTTGTATGAGTTTTGGGTTTGATTTGTTCTTCTTTTTCTAGAAGTTTGAGGGTCAACATTAGGTTGTTTATTTGAGCTCGTTCTGTTTTCCTGATGTAAAAGTTAATTTCTGTATATTTCCCTTATAGGACTGCTTTCATTGCATCACATAAGTTTCAGTTTCAGTATGTTGTATTGATGTTACCATTTAATTGTGTATACTGTTTAATTTCATCTTTAATTTTCTTTGTGACCCATTGGTTGTTCAGAAAGGTGTTATTTAATTTCCTTGTGTTTATGTAGTTTTTGTGATTTCTTTTGTTTTTGATTTCCAGTTTTACTGTGCTATGGTCAGATAGTGTGCATGTTTTATGGGCTAATATGTGGTCTATTTTGGAGAATATCCCATTGCAGCTGAGAAGAATGTAGACATCTACCAAATCTATTTGTTCACAGGCTTGGTTTAATTCTGATATTTCTTTGTTATTTTTTGTCTAGTTGATCTATCTATTTGTGAGAGTGGGATATTAAGGTCCCCCACTACAGTTGTGTTAGCACTTGGTTTTTTATGTTTGTTAATATTTGTTTTATGTAGTTGAGTATACCAACATTTGTTGCATATATATTTATAATTGTTATCTCTTCTTGGAGTTTTCCCTTAATAAGTATGTAGTGATCTTCTTTGTCTCTTTTGATCTGTTTTGGTTTAAAGTTTACATTGTCTGCAAATAGAATAGCTACTGCTGCTTTTTGCTGGTTTCCTGTGGCATGGAGAATTGTTTTCCATCTTTTAACTTTTAGTCTATGAATTTCATTTTGGTTTTAAATGTGTTTCTTGAATGCAGCATATTGTTGGACCTTCTTTCTTGATCCATTCTTCTAGTCTGTTTCTTTTGATTGGTAAGTTGAGACTATGTACATTGATGGTTATAATGGTTATGTATTGGCTTATCTTTTTCATGTTATTTTTCTGTTTCTATCTTTCCCCTCTGTTTATTTGCTTGCCCTGCCTTGCAACAGTTGTTCTTCAAAAATTAGTTAAAAAAGAAAAACCCAACTGTTTACCTTTGAAAAGAAAACAAATTTTGAACTAGTTCAAGGAGATCATTTTGATTAGACATAAAGATCTTGTTGATTCCACATTGTTAATAATTTTTATATATATTCACTACTTCGTCATTGTTCCAGCTGCTTTGAATAGACATTTTTTTTTCTTTCCTGCAATTCTGCATTAGCTCTCTGACTGGTTTCTTTTTCTGCCTCCTTTTGTCCTATAGTACCCCTGTGATGATCTTTCTGAAACACAAATCTCATCTTCTCACTCTGCATTGTAAATCTTTTCAACTCCCCTCATTGCTTTTAGGGTAAAGCCAAGCTTCTCTATTTTCACCTTTGCTCTCATCCTTCAAAGCTGAAACTGTGTTACAAGTACACTTTCACTTTGGAGTTAGGTCTGTGTCTGGTACAGTGTTAGGCTGTACTAGCATTGTATACCTCTACCAACTCTATTAAAACATATCATTGTACTGTGAGCAACTTGGGAATGGAAACTGTCTTGCATATCACCAGTGCCTGGAATATAGTAAATGCTGAGTGTATGAAAAATTCTGTTATTCAACAGATTACCAAAATACCTTTGCACACTAAGAAAATGAATTGTCAACATGAGCCGAGTACTTTAACAATTTAAAATACAATATAGTTGGTTATGTGTGGTTTCTTCCCATGTGGATATTTTTGTTGAATATCGATGTATTTACTATGTTAAAAAAAAAAAAAGGAAACAAAGCTTTTGTAAATAAGGAGGGGAAGAGGGTTTGAAGGGAGGTTAAGAATATGGGGGGAAAAAAGGAATTGAGATAAGTCACATACAGGTGCAAAGTCCCTATGATGAAAGTGATCATTATGTATAATTAAAATGTACCAATAAACTTAATAAAAAAGATAACACTTCTTTATTATACTATAAAATATTGTTATAAAATATGACACTGTTCTTTATTGTATTACAGTGATACTGTTTTTCACTCTTGTTCTTGGTTTCTGTTTTGTGTAGCTCATTCAGCTGATTCTGAATCATCTTACACTACCAGACCTGTGTAGATTAGCACAGACCTGCAAACTACTGAACCAGCATTGCTGCGATCCTCTGCAGTACATCCACCTCAACCTGCAGCCATACTGGGCAAAACTAAATGACACTTCATTAGAGTTCCTACAGGCTCGATGTACTCTCGTCCAGTGGCTTAATTTATCTTGGACTGGAAATAGGGGCTTCATCTCTGTTTCAGGGTTTAGCAGGTTAGTGCAAAGACTTGTTGAGGTTTTTTTTTTCCATTAGCAGGCTGTACTTATTAAATAATAAAAGCTTAAAATTATATACTGTATCTTACAGAAAAAAGAAATACCGTTTGTATTTAGAATGGTGCTGCTTATTTATTAAAAAAAATGGAATTTTAACATTCTTTTCAGCTAAACTTTGTAAGGAAATTGTACCCTTTACCTCTTACTTTTTGGAATCCCAAATGACTTTCTACAAAACTCCTTTTTTTCCTTTCTCATACTTTCAGCACAGATGATTAACACATTTTAAAAACTATTTCCAAATCAAAATCTACCTCTCTAATGTGATTTGTCAGAAATGGAAAACAATTTATTATGGAGCATTTTTAATTAAATCTTAATTACATGTGCAATACATCACCCAAATTTAGAAGCTCATTTGAACTAATTATGTTGAAAATGCAATTGCATGCTAACTAGACGACCACACTTGCAGACCTGCCCAGGTGTTTCTGCTCCTTTCTATTTAAGCATTTCGTTTCCTTACTATTAAATGTCACCTGTTAAACATTTGAAATCTTGTACAAGTGTATAATCATTTAATAATGCCATAGTAATTTTTCTTATGATACAAACAGGTGTTTTTCTCTTAACCTTGGTAAGAGTTGTTTCCATTTTATGTTACACATAAGCTCATCATTTTCATGAGGTTAAATAATGGAGAATAGAGTTTGGGGAAAATACCTGTTAATGAATGAATACTCTTTTATTCTATTTTTACAAACTAAAAATGAATTGCACCTATCCCTACATCTGGGTACCCTCCAGTGGGTGTATTCTTGTATGGTGGTTTATGAGTTAGAAATATATATCTAGTTCCTTATTTTCCTTTGCCTCAGATTATAATACAGATGTAGTTCCAGAAGGAAATATTTGATATCATTATATTTGAATGAAATTATAGTGTGTAAAATACTAACAGTGTGCTCAAAATGCTAACATTGATAGTATATGCATCAAATCTAAAAATAAATACAAACAGTAATGGCCCACAGCACATGTTAAAAGCATGGGTGCACTGGGTTTCTTTTCTCCCAGAGACAGGTCCAGGGAAAAGACTCATTGCTCAACATATGGTAGCTATCCAGTGGAACACTGTAGGGGCAAAGAGAGGGTGGTCCCTTTTCTCTCCATCATGAAGGGCACAACTGGTACCCCTATATCAAAAGACAAGTTATCAAGAGAAAGGTTAACAATTTTACTTAATCATAGTTATGTGTGCTACAGGAGCTTTCAGACAGAAGACCTACAGATGTAGGAAAAACTATCTGGTTTTATGCCTAGGTTTGAAGAAGCAGGGGCAGACAGGCATGCAGAAATGTGGTTGAACAAAATGTGTGTGACCTAAGAGTAACACACTGAGTGGAGAAGGGCCTACCTGTTTAGGTTCTTCTTGCATCTGTATTGTAGCATTTCTTTGTACCAAATATAGGGCAGGACCCTTCTGGAATAGGAGTCTTAAAACCTCCTATCGGACAAGGGTAGGTCATAGAATTCGTTTACAGCCAGTTCCTAGAAAGAAAGGCAGGGGAAAGTTAGAGTAATATGTTTAGTTTATGACTTGTTTTGGGGAAAAGAAGTTCTAGATTTTATGACCTGTCTTAGAGAAAAGTAATTCTGGTTTTTGTGATTTGCTTTGGGGGAGAATGAGAAGTAAGAGACAAAAGAGAGGAAAAAGAAACCTTGGGTTCAAGACTGCTTCTGAGACAGTCTCCTGTCCTTTAGTTCAAAGTACACAGCATGCCAACACTCTAGATTTTGAGGTGTCATTACCTGAACCCCCCAAATTGTGTAGTTCTTTTTTCCCACTTCTCTCTGCCCGAAGCACACATACTTCATATGCACATTTTCCTCTCTGCTAATAGGACCGTGAAGACCTGAAGCTAATGATGACTGAGTAGAGCGTATGCTATTTGATCATAAACCAAGGCCAAATGAATGTGAGACAGGTAGAAGAGTGGTGCCAGTAAACATTATTTTACATTATAAAAACCTTCAGGGTATTTAAATTACTCTTATAGCTCTATCCTCAATGTTTATCATTATTAGGAGTTAAGTGTTTGTTTTCACCCTTTGAGTGCAAGAGATGGTAGTAGGTATTGTAGACCATGTAAAGAGTTACATGAAATACATAATACAGTTCCTTCTACAGAGAGGCTAAAATATAAAGACAAATACATAAACATATCCTTTACAATATTTTTAGAAATAAAATAAGGCAGCAGCTAATGATTGTAGAGGTTAAAGAAAATATTGGTAATACATGGCTCACATCCAGCTTCTTTGACAATGTGCTACATAGGATTGTGGTAATGAGTAAAACGTAAAGATAGTATTGCATTTTTAAAATTCTTTATGTAGTTTCCTTGAATGTGAGAAGAAAACTCAGTGGTATTTTTAAAATTATAGATTAAAATAGGCAAAGATCTTTTGCAACGTTAGCGCTCTAGTCTACTTTCTCACAAGAAGGTCTTCTATTTTTGATTTCACACAGGGCAGTTAATGTGGGGGTGATGAATAATAACAAAACTATATACATAAATTTAATTTGCCAAATATTTAGCCAGAAAAACAATGCATTTTGCTAGCATTCCTTTAACCATAGTCACTGTTCCCATCAAGAAAAGAAAGTTTAAATAACAGGATCAGAAAAGATTTGGGAGGGGTGGAGGCAGATGGGAGTTTCACTTGCTGATTGCTGTTGACCCCCTTGACTTGACTGCTGAATTGACAGTCATTATGGCTTGTAGGCTACATTCCTAGAATAAACAATAAATATTCATGGCTTGATTATTAATGAATAATCTATGAATAAGTATGGTCTATTTATGCTTATTACTGTGAACAAGACTTATTTATAATACTTTAAAGAAAAAAAGGATACATTTTAAAACTAGAGACCCAATGATGATGAGCAGCTTTTTGAGCAAGTCTTTGGGTAAAATAGTTTGATGCAGCTTATTTTTATTAACTGAAAACCTTATGAAGATTAGAACTATTTCACTAGATTTTAAGAACTTCTTAGCAATTTGTATTCTTCAGAATAGTAGAGAAACAGATTAAATTGGAATAAAGAGAATATAAAACTCTTAATCAGCTGTCATAATCCTATTCCAACCACAGATTTGTGATTTGAAACTTGGAGTAACGCTCAGGCATATCATTACTCATTAAAATCTTATATATTGTAATCACTCTTTTCTTTTGTAATACAGTTCTCCAAAGTCTTGGATATTTTTTGCCTCCCTGCCTGTTTGTGTTTTAAAGCTTAATCGCATCATTCTGTCCAAAAGGTGGATTTTTCTATTACCATTTTTCTAACCTATTTACTTATTCTAAGTAGTTTATATTTGTTACTTCAGGAAACATTCTTGGATGCTTTCTAGATTCAAGAACGTTGGTAGATATTTTCAAACAGTTACACTTTCATGACACAAAGAGCTATTTTTCTGTTCGTGTGTTTTTTTCAGTCACTTGCCTATATTTTATGCACTTGTACTTAGATTGTCAAATCCTAGAAAATAGAGACAGTTTTAAGGCTTTCTCCCCCGCTACCCCACTATCATCGATAGGTAGTACTATACACTATTATCAAGAAGTTTTTTAATGGCATTATTTTGGAGCAGATTGTTTGGAATTAATCATACCTTAAATATACTATCTCGTAACATTCAGTGAGGACCAGCTAAAAAAACAAGATTAGGAATCAGAATTCATGGATATTTATATCTAATTCTCCTGTTACCTCTATACATCAGGCAGGGTGTGAGGATTAATCTTTTATTTTGAGATGAGTAAAATCAGATTAAATTGTTCACTTGTGTGATGTTAATTATTTTAGGCTGTAAGTTACCAGTTAGTAAATTACTTCTTACATTCTTGTATTCCTCTGGACAAATTAAGTCACCTCATAAAGATACCATTTTATTTCTCTCTCCAGAGACTTCTTTTCTTATAGCAGGAGACCTAGTTAGGATTGTTTATCTGAACTTAAGTTTCCTCAAAAAACCTCTATCAAGAAATGCTTTATGAGAATTCACAGTATAGAATGAGTAGGCTGCAGGAAAGCTGTAGCTTTCCTTTCAAGCAACTCATGTCACAGTTGAGATGAATAAATAGTTGACCAAGACAAAAACATATATCTAACTTTACTTTAAAATAAAACTTCCGTGTGGTGCATTAAAGAAAGAAATGAGTTATGTTCAGGTAATTGAGTCTCCTGCTGCTTCTGCTTTTTTAGGATGCAGATATTATGAAAAGTAGGTAGTATAGATTTTATAAAAAGAGAAAATATGAGTATACTGGCCAAATAATCCACTCAGAGGAAAAATATGCAATATAAAAGCTTTGGCAAAGAAAAATAATTCTTACTAGTATAGTTATGATTATTGCCTTTACTGTGCTTTTAAGTTCTAACATTAAATGTATCTGGAAGTTTTCTACTGTCTGTTAACAGTTGGCTTTCTAATGATTGAATGGACAACACTATAAATTCTTTGGAGAGGAAAGGTTCATAAATGAGAGTTAAGAGCAAAAAGGAAGGTCAAGTCATTTTAAGTCAAATATGAAAAAGAAGTGTAGATCAGAATGCTTCACCCAAATAATGAAGACCATAAAGAGATAAGAACCCTAAACCTTTTAATTCTGAGTTAATATACTTACTTTTAAAATCTGCAACTATTTTTAGAGTTTTAAAAGTAAGATAGTCTTTAATTCTCTGAAATGCTACATCTATTTTTATATTGCTAGCTTATAAATGAGTAACTCTGCATAACTACTTGTTTACTCTCAGAGTAGGGTCAAAAATGTTAATTTCATAATATTCTTAGGAGTAGTTTGCCCCTACTATGGGGAAAATACTGTTAGTCATTAGAACTTGGTTGAAGAATAGAGGAAGATTATGTTTATGCAGTGTATTTTTATAACTAGAAGAGTCATTCATTTAATTCTTATTGAATGTCTTTCATGTGCCTGATGTTGTACTCAGTGCTATGTACACCAAGGATATGTTTCAGTTGCCACAAGAGTTGAGACAGCTTTTAAAACTATATGCCAGGGATATAGCTCAGCGGCACAAGTGCCTGCCTGGCAAGTGCAAAGTCTTAAGTGTGATCCCAGGTACCAAAAACAAAACAAAACAAACAAAGCCAACTATATAAAAACAGTAAGGAAATTATGTTTATGAGAAAGATAATAGATGGGTAATAGATGATGTTAGAGTTTAGTTCATTGTGTTGGAGGTATGTCATAATTTAGCACACATTGTCTCCCTTTGAAATAGGTCTGGAATCTGAGTATTTTATCTCCATATTTGGGGCTGTCATCTGGATCCATTGTACCATTTTCTCTTTCTTGAATGTTGCATGGGTGTCTTGATGGTTTTTACCCCTGTTCGTCTCAATCTTTGTACACAAAAACCAGTCATCTTGGTGAAACACAAACTTCCAATGATTGAGAATCCCATGTCTCAAAATAAAAGCGAAAGTCTTCATAGTGATACATGTTATATGAACTGCTGTCCTGCCTCTGATCTACTCATTTCTCCCTCATTTCATGCCTCTTGCATCAGCTTACATATTGTTACTCACTCTTGGCAACTTTCTCCCTTACTAATGTGCTTGGCCTTCTTGTTGACTGAAATGCTTCTGCTCTAGACGTTGCTTTACTCATACTCTCATTTCCTTCACACAGACCCCCACACCAAGGCTTCTCTGATCACATTTCTTTTTGGCCCTTCGTGTTTTTATTTCCCTGATGGCACTTTTCATTCCTTACTGTGCTATTTATTTTACTCATTTCTTTGTTTCTAGTCTCCAGCACTAACCAAAATATAAGTAAGCTTTGCTTGCTGAGAGCAGGGATTTTGTTTCCTCAGTGCTGAGAATACTGCCTGGGTCATAGTGGAAACCCAGTAAATACTTAGCTGAGTGAGTGATTGATGAGTGTGCTTGATGCAGACTGCAGCTTAGCTAATACAAGTAGCAAAGGAGACAGTAGTGAGAGCTGTTGGAGAAAATCCAGAAGAGGGATCACAGCCTCAGAAACTTAAGAAAAGACTGCATAAATGTGTGAGATGTCACAGATAAATCACAGATAGGAGAGGCTACTGAATTTAGCAACTAAAAGGAGAGAGTGAATTTAGGGTGAGCAGAATGCAAACTGCAGTGGATTAAAAATAAATTGAGTGTTCAAGTGTAAGTAAAATGTGTGGGCTGTGGGGTTATTTGCAATATTTAAAGTAAATCTATAGTAATTGAATTTTGTTGTTTTTTTAAATGTAAGCTAGCCGAGATTTAACTTATATTTTAATGCTTGTGAGCTGCTTTCATCTTTGCCTACTTTCACATATTATTTGATTTTCGGAACCATGAGGCAGCATTGTAAGTATTGTTCAGTCTGCCTGTTAGAGCTGAGGAAATGCTGAGACTTAAGTAAATGCCTTGTACCAGGTCACTGCTAGAAAGTAATAGAACAGGGCCCAAAAAAAGAGGAAAGAAAAATTCATCTTTTGACTTATAGTCCAGTGCTAATTCTTTTATTTACACAGATAATCTTAGTTCAGTTTTACTTCATATACCTATTTGTCAGTTTTTAAATTAGGAAGAAACACAGGCATAAATTAGTAGTGCTAACATTGCTTATATGGCACTGATGGGCAAGATTGTATCAAGAGAACTAGACAGGGATAACTAGTGTACTATTTAGGGGTTCAGTTTACTTAGTTGATAAATTTCCTAGTCGTATAGGCCTAGATTCATGCTTTTAGGTTATTTTCAATTAGTTGTTATACACAGGTTTTCCTCCAACAGCAGTGTAACTAAGATAAATACTGTTATTTCTACTGTGATAAAACATTTTGTGTCTATCACCTTAGATTATTTCTATAGCAATCCAGTTATTAAATATTAATAACAGTTAAAGGAACATATCACACAACAGTGGAGTTAAACCAACCTAGAAATATTCTGACTTGAAAGGAGGCTGGTTTGATTCGTCTTGAGATTATTCAATTAGGGCTGTCATTTTGTGTTACATTGTACAAAATATATTACTCAGTGCTGTATATTATTAAGGTGGATGCATCTTCCAAGAGTATTAAGTTTTATGTTTTGTTTGAGGCTTTACAAACTCAGATGTGAATAACAGGTAAGTGGGAGAAATATTCTTTCTGTTTTCTTAGTTTTCAATGTGGCCTTAACTGAATTTTTCTATTATGTGATTTCATTTCATCTTCTCATGCATATTTTAGCATGTAATGAATGAGAATTTAAGAGAGACAATTTTTTGTATTTTCTCTAATTGAATTCTGTTCTTCTAAGTATGTCTTCTTAGAATTGATACAGTTTTAAAATTCTTGCAATAAGATTTTTTAATTTTATAAAACTCATAGAATATTGTTTTTACAGATTTTTGAAGGTTTGTGGATCTGAATTGGTACGCCTTGAATTATCTTGTAGTCATTTCCTTAATGAAACGTGTTTGGAAGTTATTTCTGAGATGTGTCCAAATCTGCAAGAGTTAAATCTCTCATCCTGTGATAAGTTACCACCTCAAGCTTTCAACCACATTGCCAAATTATGCAGTCTTAAACGACTTGTTCTCTATCGAACAAAAATAGAGGTAAGAATAACTCATGACTTTCCTAGTATGCTAGCCAACTGAATATTTAGTTTCCTTAATTGTTATAATAATGCGATTTCTGATTTTAAAATAAAGATTTTCATACCGTTACTACTCTAAGATCATCAGAACTAATTTGGTCATTTCAATGCATGAATCTATTGTTTTTAAATTATGAGGAAATGTTCTTCTCTGCACTCTTAAAATGTTTGAGATGCTGTGTCGTTCATGTCTTTAGGTAAAGAAAGGAAGGGTGGCTGAGGTGAGCTGAAATGCTGGCAGAGATTAAATTATAGAAAGAGGTGGGAATATAGTACTTAAAGAAAGAGTATAGTATGTAAGATGACATCAGCTTGGAAGTGGAAATTATCTAGGATCAGATTCAGGGTTTTAAATTCCTGATACCATGGTTCATAAGTCTTATTTTTTAAAAAATGAAATCATTTCATATATATTAGTTTCCTTGCTTTTTTCACTCAGTATCTCTAGGACATCTTTCCAGATCAGTGCATATACTACTTGACTCTTAATTAACTGTATTGTATGCTGTACCATTATCTAGTTGGTATTATCCAAATGATCAGCATATAGTTTCTCTAGCAATTTTTCTTTTACACACTGTCTAGCAGTAACCTTCTTCTGTATGTAGTTTATGTATACATGCTGTTACTACTGCAGGATAGAGTCCTAGAAGTTGTATTGTTGAGTTCAAAGAGCACATGCCTAAGACCCTGCAATAAATGTACACTATCCATCATACTCATTTTCCCTCTATTACAGGCATGTTGGCCTGCTTTCTGTTCTTGAATGTTCGTACCCATTCTCATCTCAGGAGTTTTGCTTTTCTGCTTGTCTGGAATGTTTTTCTAGCTTCTTAAAGATTTTAATATTTTTCTAGTTCATTAATTTTTTATAGGTGACTTCCAGATTGTGCTTATTATATCACTCAATTTTACTTCCTTTTTAGCATCCCTTTGTTTAAGCTCATATTCTGTTTCCTTATGTTAGGATGTATTATGATAGGAGCTATGTCTTATTCATTGACATTTTTAGCATCTAGAATAGGATTTGGTTAAGAAAAGCCATTTAATAACTATTTGTTAAGTGAATGGATAAAGATAACCAAATACTTTTCCAAAATTCTGTATCTGTGACTTTCACATCTAGTGCCCTTTCCTGTCTTTAATGTTATTTTGGTCAAGGTATTAGCTTCTCAATACATCAGTTTCCTCTTTTCTAAAATGCAGATAGTAAAAATACACATCTCATTGAATCTTAGTAGTAAGAAATACATATATTTGCTTGTGAAGATATTAGGTACATAGTAGTAATAGTAATAATTATGGTGATTTGCAGTGTTGTTTTACTCTCTGGAGGGAAGAACAATCTCACTGTTCTTTGCAGACACTTTTTTTGGTGTAAATCCTTAGGCAGCATATTTATTCTTCCAGATGTATCTTTCAGCAACAATTTTATTAGAAGTATGTTCATTATATTTCATTTTGTTCTCTAGTAAGGCTTCTCATCTGTTCATGAAGGTCTTGTTTTACATCTAAGGATCTGTTACAGTTTTCTTCACTGAGATTTTAAGTCTTTTGGGTTAAGTTTGTTCATTGCATGTTATGCTTTCAGTTATTGTTTTTCCATTTAATTTTAACTAGTTATTGTTAGTGTAAAAAAAAATCCAGATTTTTAAAAATGTTTGTAAAGCATCTCTTCACCTTACTAAATGCTTATTATTTAATGTGTTATTTGGTGTTACTTTCTAATAAGTAGTCTATAAAAGCCTTATTTGATTAAGAATACTTTCTAAAAATTCTGTATCATTAAATTTTTAAGTCTTCATTAATATACAGTCCTTGCATTGATGGGTAATTCCTATATGGATTTGTTTGTTGTTTCGTTACTGGTTTTATAGAACCCAGGGCCTTGCTTATATAAAGTATGTACCTATCACAAAGCTATGTACACCCCACCCCCAGTCTCTGTGTGTTTTTAGTTTTATGCATAACTAAATTGATTTCCTGATATTTAGGAGCCAATATACTTGGATATGTCTGCTACCATTATCCCTTACTAATTGGGTTAGCTTGAGGAAGTTTTTCAGCTCCCTGTGTTTTTCCCTCTATAAAGTAAGGACAGTGATGGTACATATTTTGAGGGGTTAGTGTGAGGATTAAATAATTTAATATATATAAAGTCTGTACAATAGTACATGCTTCATAGTAAAAGCTATATAAAGGTTTATACTTACTGGTATTTTTTACATCTGCTATTTTCAGTGATACTGAGCTATGGTTTTCTTTTCAATTCTATTTTATTAGGTTTGGGACTAGGGTTATCACAGTTTAGCACAGTGAATTGATGGGAATAACTTTTTTATTAGAATAACTTGAGTAAGTGGAAATTATCTTTTAGATTCATTCACTTACAGAGAGGTAAGGACATTTAACCTTTAGAGTAGTAGATTAAATAACTTTTTTCCAAAGCTTGTAGCTTTTGTTCTAGTCTATGGAAAACAAAGTATGTGAATATGGGAGGTTGTAGCAAACACTTTATTCTCAATTTTGGGAAAAATGTTTAGCTTAATAGGTAAACTTATAAAGAAGGAGAACTGGGAAGAAGACCATGATTCTAGTTATAGCCCTACCAATGATAAGTTTAGTAATCTAGGTTAAGGCACAGTCTCAGATTCTCAAAGTTTTTATTTGTAAAGTGAGAGAACTCATCCCCAAATACTATTTTAAAGATGGCCAGTGTTTTCATTGATCTGTGGTGAAATGATTCATCATGTGTATAGGTGTAAAATTGTCAGCTGTCTTTTCTTGATGTGTTTTTCATTGGTACATTACTATTTTATTGGTCTTTATAGGGACCAAGATAATGTCTCGTTTTTAGTTTTTCTGATAGTTGAACTTTAAGGTGAAATACAACATAATTATGTGAATTCTTGAGAAGAAAAATAGGTAAAAACCAAAGTAGGCATCTTACGTATGCCTAGCACCTTGCTAGGCATCTTACATGAGTGGTGCTTTGTGAAAATACAGTCTTATCAGATATTTCTGAAATGTTATACATTATCTAATTGTCAGAGAATCATTAGTCTATAGTTTTCTTAAGTTTGCCTTAAGAGATTAACAGGATATGACAATAGTTTTTAAAGAATGTGATTGATGAGGACAAGATTTCACATCCCAAGTGGAAGTTTATACACATGTATCTAAGATAGCATCAACTGTAGTGACCCTCTGTTACATACATATAGATGTAAAGTAATTGCACAGATGGATTAAATAAAATTTGGATAGTACTCTTATTTCCTAAGTTTTTATTAAACCATTTGCTAAAACATTGTAAAAATCACATGCTATACAGTTTTTTCTGACATAAAGTATGTAGAAAATTTTATAAAATCGATTTTCATTGATCTATAGTTGACTTACAATAAAATAAAAAAAATTATATTATTTTAGTGATATACCATAGATAACAAATTCAAATTGAGAAAAGTTCACCAAAGTAACTTAGAGAATAGTGAAGGCATTCATGTCAGTCTGTAACACTCACCTTGTCTCTTAGCAAAGCATTATGTCATTTCCTTTTTCCTTTCATACTCACACCCCTTGAATCCTGCAATTAATGATGTTGTTAATAGGAGCAAATAGAATGAGAAGATAAGATTTAGGATACTGATCTCTCTCTAAACCTTTCAGATGATCTTTGGAAGTATATTCAGAAGTCAAAGGCTCTGTTGGAAAAATAAGCATAGCAGTTGATTTCAGATGTCTTGGGTTGCTCTAAGGAAATATATGATGAGAAAAAGATATGAATTTGAACTTTGTGGGTGATGTTATTTTAAAAGAACTATAGGTTACTCGATGCCCTTTTACTCATTTTTTTCTAAACCCTACAAAAGTTCAGAATAAGCAAAAATTAGTATGTAGAATATTCATGCATCGTAGAATATTACCCTCAGAGAAGTCACATTTATATAATAGTTACATTTTATGTGGGTATGTGTAACTTATATTAATAAACATAGTACAGCTATGTCACTTTATAAGACCTAAGTAAGTCTATTTACATAACAAAAAACACTTTGG
Source organism: Cuniculus paca (assembly GCA_004365215.1). NCBI lineage: Eukaryota > Metazoa > Chordata > Mammalia > Rodentia > Cuniculidae > Cuniculus > Cuniculus paca. The sequence continues at coordinate 40,680 of RJWT010001021.1, forward strand.
AGGATTTTTGAGACCCAAATTTTGGTCTCAAAGTTTGAGAAAACTTACTGAATATATTGTTTGCTGTTCTAGACATTTTGCATTATGATTTAATTATTTATACCAGTCCAGTGAGAGTAGGTGGTATTCCCATCTTACAGATGATGAAATTAAGGTCCCAAGAGATTAACATGTTGCCCAGCAGAACAAAACAATATTTGGAGTCACAATTTAAACACAGGTCTGCTGGCTTCAGTGATGTAATTAAAAATTGTAAAATTCTAAGATACATAAGATGAAAGAAGAATATTCTAATAACTTGTCTGCCTCTGTCTAAAACAGTGATTTTTTTTTAGTACTTATTCCTTTTCTTATTTGCAATTAAGGAAATACAACATTGTAACTAAAGTACACATTATAATTCAGTCTAAAATGTAAACTGTTAAGTACTATTTTATAAATGTCTTCTAATGCCAAATAATTTCTACAGGGAAATAGAATTTTTGTCCTTCATTATTATTATTAACAGATCTAGTCTGAAGTCTTGATTTTTGAAAGTTATTCAAGTTACATTTAGAAATATTTAAGTGAAAATTTATAGAATCAATACATAATGAACTACTTCAAGAGAATGACTGATTTAAGCCTACTCTTGATTTTAAACTGTGGTGGAGAACAGCATTAAAACAGATAATCCTTGAAATAATTTAGGCACATGAAATTATGTGTTGTGATAGCTAAGTGGTGTAATAGCCAGGCATGCTGCAGGCCTGACTGCTCAATAAAAATTTAGGAGAATAAAACTGTGGAATGGGCAGAATTGCCTTATGTGCTTGTAGGTAGATCCTGGGACACCAATATGGTCACTCCAAAAATGATTGTTCAAAATTTTTAGCCATAGAACATGGTAAAATATCTAAGGCTGAGGATCTAGCTCATCAGCCTAAGCGCCTGCCTGGCAAGCACAAGGTCGTGAGTTCAATCCCCAGTGCTGCAAAAAGAAAAAGGAAAAAAAAAAAAAAAGAATTCTGTGAGAACATGGTAAAATATATTCCATTTGTTTACTCAATTTATTTCATGAGGTCTTTTTATTTCTTCACATGTGTTTTTAAGATTGCAATGACAAATTGCTTCATCAAAGAAATAATAAATGTCTTCTTACAACAACCAAAAGAAAATCACAAAATAAGCTATATGCTATTTACAGAATCAATGGCGTATGTTTTTGAATTGCAGTAGGTGCAGAGCAGTAAATATGTGCCTAGTGAAGAACAAGATACTGTTACGTAGAGTAGGCAGGCGTGTGGTGAGCCTAGATGCATGCCTGCAGTGCCTCTGGTTGTGCTTGTTTGGAAGATGCCCTGTGTGGAAAAATCATTTTAGAAGAAATATGCCCCCATCTGAGATTTACTTAAGTGTGACCCCAGAATAATTAGTGAAATTGATTAGTAGACATGGTAATTTTTTTAACTAAATTCAGTGAATCTTTTAGAGTTGAGTAGATAAAACTTTAGGCTAAATATGGAAAGTTAGAACAGACATAAAAGAAACCGTACTTTGTTTCTCCTATTTATGGCACGGAAATAGTTGGAGTTAAATATAAAATGATTGAAAGTATTTAGTTTAATCCCTTTGTTTCTTTCCTTCTCTGTTCATAGTCATCTTATTATATATGATAAGCATTGATTTTAAACACTTCTTTAGCCATTCATAATGATACATTTTTATAAGAATAGGACTGTAAAAAATCTTATTTGTAGACATTTAAATACCTAAAAACAAAAGTTTTGTTTTGAAAAAATGTTGGCTTTCAACTTTCAACAAGAGAGAAAAAGAAAAGATCTTTCATAGATTTTCATGAGGATTCCCCTCCTATATGCATTTGTCTTTCTAACAATTTGAAAAGAAGTTGAAAACACAATGATCCTTTAGTTCTACTGGGGCATTGTAAGTAAAGACATAAAATAATTTATTCTTAAAGGAATGAATATGTATATATATGAAATCTCTTAACTGTTTGTCTAATAGACAGAATCGTATCTCCCAAAATTCATTTATTAAAGTCCTAACCCACAGTACTTCAGAATGAGTTTATTTGGAGATAGTATATTCACAAAGAGGAAATTAACGTTAAATGAGGTCATTAGGGCGGTTCTTAATTGGGTATCACTAGTATCCCTATGAGAAGGGATTAGTACACAGACATGTACAACAGTCATACTATGTGAAGACGCCAGCAGGAGATGATGTTTACAAACCGAAATGAGAGGTCTCAGAAGAATCCAGCTCCACCTCCACTGACACTTCAAGCTCACACTTGCAGCCTTAAGAATTGTAAGAAAATAAGTTTCTGTTAACCTATCCACTCTGTCGTGGCAGCCCTAGCAAACTAATACAACCTGTAAAGGAAGGCCTCAGAATAACTTTTTAATATAGAGCCTAAGTCCTATACATTTACTGAAACACCATGGGTTAAGTGTTAGAACTTTGAGCTTGTTTACCTTTTCTTGGTTTGAAAAAAAAGAATCTGAAGTGGCGACTGAGGGCATGACAGGTAGCTCCGTAAGAATGTCATTCTGTTGCTTAGCAGCAGAAGAAAAACCAAGAGTGTTTTTTAAAAGTTGGAGTTATAAATGGAACACCTGCATCCAGTTTTGATTGCCTCACTTCAAGAATGATAGAGCATAAATTGAAAGAATCTGAAGAAGTGAAAAAACTGATTATAGGTATTGTAGGGGACTAGTATATGACAGTAATCCACAAGTATGGTTCAGCAACTGTTTACTTGGCCTGCTAGGCTGTGTTGACAGTTTCAAGGACCCCGCTGCCTTCATCTTCATGAACTAGAAGGAATCAAAAGTAGCTGACCTTTACTTCTTTTTAATATTAACTCTTCTGTTTTCTTTTTCTCTGTGTCAGTTTATTCAGCAGAATACATGCACACAGGTACCTTGGTTCACAAACTTAGTTCTTTCCACGATTCTGGTTACATGTCAAATGGAATGAGAACCAAATAAAAATAAGATCGTAAGGCCAACATAGAGCCTAACCATTCAATTTGATTCACTTCTCGCCCAATTCAGTTTGTGACCAGAATTGTGGAAAGAATTACATTCATGAACCAAGATAGAAAGATAGAAAGAAAGAAAATATTTATTCACACCACACTGTTGATGAAAGCATCTGAACTCTCCCACAGCAATATATAATTGTCTTTTTTAAAAAGGGTATGATTTGATTTAGTGTCATGAATTTACTGTCTGCCATGCAGATGTGGTAGTCTTACTGCATTCTTATTTGATGTAAAGAACTCATTATTGTACATTGGCAGGAATGGCCTTTCCTTTAACAGGGGCAGTGCAACATTAAGACAAACAGTATGGCAAATAAAGGGAATAGGCTCTCACTTAACAGATCCAATGCAGACAACTAAGACTATAGTGAATAATTAACAAATTCCCATTAGCTTGAACCACGTGGTACATGTATGACTGTCCCATCAGGCGGCTTGTACCACTTTTGCTGTAAGTAGTACTGTCATGCATTAGGACAGATGCATGTGCCACTGATGGTCAAGCTGCCCAGGAGCAAGACATACAAATTACAGTCCCTATGTGAACGTGTTAAACAGCCTCCTTTGGTCACCTACATGCGCTAATGCTGTCATTAGCTGTCATCTAAAATGCAGTCTATTTCAAACAGATTGATTTAGCTAGATAATGTGTAAAACCAAAGAATATTAATAATTACTTTGCTCTTGAACAGAATCAGGAGCTATAATGTGGTAAAACAGACTTTCTTACAGTCCTTGGTATATATTTTCAGACAAGAACGCATCTATGTGTCTTTCTTTCAGTTGGCCTTGCAGAAGTTCCAATGGAAATGCAGATGCAGCTTTTAGTGGTAGTGTCTGTATGTGATATTAGTGAATAGGTTCACTCAGACCAAGTCAGGCCACAAGTGCTACTTTGCGGTGAGTGGGGAGGTCACTCTTGGAAGCCATACTCATCAACTGTTGAAAGGATGCTGTCCATTAGAGGTAGCTGGTAAGCCCATTTCCTCACTGTTGGCATGTCTCAAGGGCATCCATTTTATAGTTGCAAGGCTTGTTTAGTGAGCATGCATGGAGAACATTGAGCATTGCCTACAGGCATCAGCACAGAACAGGTTGATGCCCTCATCTTAACAGGAAACAAGTCTTTTTGGAAGAAGATAGATTATCTTTGAACCACAACAGTTTTAGGGGGGGCATCATTTAGATGGACAGCAATATACACTTCAGACTCTTTTCGTATGATTCTGTGACTGCCTAATCCTTACCCCTTTGGTGAAAAGGTTTCCTCTATGCAGTCAATAAGGTTACTAACAAGTCCCACTGGTGTATAACCTGCCAGGTATTTTTGTGTACCAATCTCTGCTGTCACCTATAGTGGATTATTATAAAAATTGATCAGTTGGACATTTGTGGGAACAGATGTATTGAACAACAGTATTGTAGATCAAGTTACTTTAATGGTGAAAATAAGTTCTGAAATGAAACTGTAGGGCAAAAAGTATATGAACATTTAGTCTTAGATTTTGTTTCATCATACACATGTATTATTGCAATTTGACAGGTAATCTAAACCTTATACTGAATTTGGTACTTTACAGCTAAAATTCTGAGTCTGTGGCCTAGGATAGTGTATTAGTTACTTTCCCTTTCCTAGGACAAGATAGCCGAGATCCACAATTTAAAGATTTATTTTGGCTCGCAGTTTTCAGAGGATTGAGTCTGTGGTTGGTCGACTCCAGGACAGAACTACCGTGTGGTGTAGCGGAGCTGCTCACCAGTCGCAGAGGAAGCAGAGAGGGGCGAACCAGCAGGGACAGGAACCCTTCCAAGTCACCCCTGGGGACACGCCTGTTCCAAGCATGCCCCACCTTCAAGCACATGAAACTGGGGGGGGGGTATTTTAGATCTAAATGCTAACAGACAGATGGAAAACATCTATCGTTAGATTTAGAGAACATTCCTTATTTCCCCCAAAGGTATATGTAAAGACCTTTATAGCATTTGTGCCATTTTAAAACTTTTTTCTTTTAGACATTAATTAGAATTCTGATTTTGCTACTACAATGTTGATATTACAGTTTAACCTTGCAAAAGATAATATTATTTTAAGTTGTGGTTTTTTTTAATAAGTGTATAATCTATGCCTTATTATATACTTAAACTGTGTAAAGAGAAGAATTTGTAGTAGTTCATTGCAAATTTCTATAAAGTAATTAAATCTGAATATTCTGAAATGATTTCTACATATGGTTAGTTCCAGATAGTTTAAATAGTTCATAAAATGTTTAAACTTTTAATCTATATTCTTTTTCTCCAAATACATTGGAATGCTGAGGGAAAAGTTTAAAATTAGAGAAATTAAAAATAAAATAAATAAATAAAATAAAATTAGAGAAATTGAGGTTTACATACATATGGATGTGTGTTTTAAATTCTAATAATTAAGTGACTGTTCTTAGGATTTTCATAAAGACATTTTTTGTACAAAACTATGAGTTTTAATTTAGTGAATGGACTTTTATAGAAATCCCTATTTATCATTTGGAGTTGTTTCTCTTTTGAGTTTGAAATGTATTAGGATTAGTAAGGTTATATTTGTGATAATGTGATATTATGAATCTATTTATGTAGGCTGTATCTGTGATATATAAGCTTCTTGTATGTTCCTTTGTCAGTATACTTTCTAAGAATCATATTGAACAATATTAATTTACTCTACCTTCCTATAGTGCATATATAATTAAGGATTACATTCTTTATTAATGATAGGCAGCAATTAATTTTTGACACTAAACAAAAGTCATAAACTGTATTAACTATAAACCCATATTAAGGTAAAATAGAGAACACAGTACCACATCCATTGATATATTATAAAACATGTGAAATATAAGGTCTTTATATATTATAAAAGTGTGAGGTATGCATAAATATAACTCTACTAAGCCATTCATCTAGATTGTCTATAGGTTATATGCAAGTATAATAAACATCAGTTTTCATTTTTATCAGGTATTTAGGTTAGCACTTGAGAAGCCTAGAGAATAAGAAGTTACGAAGTTTGTGGGAAGAATTTCTGTAAAAACTGTCAATGAATATTTGAACTATTTTATCTATCAATAAATTTCCTTTTAGGGAGAAAAGACATTAATAAGAATTCTTTATAACTGTATGGCATTTCCTATCTGCTTACATCCACGTTTCACATCTGTTGTACATTATTTTAGTAACTCAGCCTGTTTTTGAAATTGAAATTGTTCATTTTTGAAGTATCTGAATATTTAGAGGCTTCACTATGGGCAGTTTGGGGAATAGACTGGCTAAAGAAACAAGTAGGAGGGCAACTGTGAAAGGAGAAATAGTCTTTCTCCAATGTAATCATTGGAATATGGTATTTATGGACCTTTATAGTTATTTTCCTTTGTAGTTATTTTCTGAGTTGCAGTGAATTATTAGGAACCTTGAGCCTGTAAGCGTGTTATTCAATTGCTTTTACCTAATTGTCTACCCTGCATCTGTCTCGTTTCTCTCCCTTCATAATCTTTTTTTAATATTTTGCCATTTAATCCTGTAATTTGGCATCATTATTGGAAAAGATTGTCATGTGATCTACTTGACCATTTAATTATATGTTTACTCTTATTAAAGTGTGTTGCTATGTTAAGTAGCTATATATGGGTCTTCATATGAATGTGGGGGGTTGTTACTGTATTACTAATAGTTATCTGGATTTTAAAGTGGTATAGGTAGATTTTATATGGAGTATATAAAAATATGTTTCTATACATGTATTCTGTCAGATGGCAGCTTTTACCAAGAGTATGTTTCAGTGATTCTGTAGAAGAAATTATCATTAATCCAGTCATACCTCAGCAAATTCCTTTCTATATGATTGAAATTAGGTTGGTTTTTATTTGAAAATTACAAACTCATTTGAAAATGAATATCCTGCCTTGCGTTATTAAAGGTGCTACCTATTTAAATTATATTTTAATTTTATAGAACTGTTCTATCAGTCAGTTTTTCAGAACTAACCAGTAGAATTTGTGGACTTGGAAAATTAAAATAATTTAAGTTTTATATAAGAACTTTATACATTATTTTTTATTTCTGAATGCTTTTTTTCATAATACACTTAATAATTTAGTTTTGTTTTATCTGTGTGCACATTCCACATGTGTAAATACGCTGCTAGTAGTCATTATGGTAGAATTGTTGTGTTCTCTTAAGTAGTGGTCTGCAAATTCTTCATGTGAATGGCCAGATGGTAAATATTTTACACCTTATAGGCCATATGGTCTCTGTCACAACTACTCTTCTTTACAGTTATAGTGCAGAAATCAGCCAGAGACAATACATTAATGAGTGGATGTGTTTGTGCTTGTAAAACTTTATTTATGAAAATAGGTAGTAGACTGGATTTGGCCTATGGACTGTAGTTTGGCCACTCCTGCTCCAAAGTGTTGAGTCTGTTATCTCTACAAAAGCAGGCTATCTTGTACCTGGAAAGACAAGTTCATTTCTTTATAGTTTCTCGTCTTTGTTTTGACATCAGTAGCAACATATTAATTCTGGGAATTAATAACATAAAGAAAATGCTGAATATATCCCAGAAGGAAATGGGTTAATGATGTAGAGGGATTGCAAATTGATTCTGTAGATGTGTTCTGTTAACCTGAATCTTCTCACAGTCTCTGGCTTATTACTGATTAACTCTGCAGGAGAAAGCCATGAAACTGTGGTAATTTGTGCTTACTCACGTCAGTGGTACCTGTCAGCCTTTTTTTAATCTTAATTTAACTCCTTGTTACATTCCTCACAGCATCTCTTCCTTTAACCATCACCCTGTCTCCCCTTATTTCAGTTTCAGCATTTGATACCACATCTGTTATTCAGCAAAGATGAGTGAAATCATTAACATGATTCTTCTTTTGTTCTGTTAGTTCCTAAGATGAGGATAAAAAAAAAATAGCTTTCTCTACTACTAAATGATTTAATTCCCAATTTAATATGCAGACTGGTTGTTTTTATAAAATATTTGTCAGAATAAGTATATTGAGCCATGAATTTCTTTACTATGACTTAAAATTCTCCTAGAGAAAAGAATGCATCTACCATACCTCAAGATGTTTTCTAGCTACCTATGCTGAGACACTTAGTTCAAAAAGTGAGTTAGGATATGCTATTAGGTCTGTGACTTAAAGTTAGAATTTTTAAAAAAGCATTAACAGATATAGTTATATAGTTACTGTCCATGTTAATAATGTCTCTGACCAAAAAAAGTTGTATTACTCTTTTTAAATAAAGAATAGATTCACCAAGGGATTGATTCAAAACTATATCAAGAGAATTTTATTGTTTTTATCCAACCTGGGTATGACTAATGAGAGCTAGGTGATAGCTCTACATGGATATCCAGGCTACTTCAGCATTTGGATAGATGTCCTTGAGAAAAGAAGGAATTTGGTTTAGGCAGATGTCTTAGTTGCTTTTCTCTTGTTGCTGAGACAAATGCCCAATGCCCAAAATTAAGGTAGGAAAAGTTTATTTAGTTCACTTCATAATCAGCTGGCTCTCCAGGGTGGCATGGCTGAGGGGCAACAGTTCATGTTGGTGGAAGATGCCAAAAGCAACAAGAACAAAAGAAGGGATGAGCAAGCCTCTTTTTCTCCCTTATATTGTATGCAGGCTACCCACCCTAGGGTGAGTGTAGCACTTACCCCTCTGATCGCTGCACCATTCACAAACTCTAGATTCAGTTGCCTCTGAAAAACTTGTTCCCCATGACTGCATGAGGCTTTGGGCAGGGGGAGGGGGACATGCAGACACAAACCATAACAGCAGTTATACCAAAAAATACATAGTAACTTGACATTGGCCACATCTCATGATTAAAACTGAGCCAAACCTTCTAGTAGTTCTTCCATTTTGCCCATGCTTCTGCAGAGCACGACCTTTATACCTTAGTAGAAGTCCTGGTTCTGAAAGAAATCTGTAAGACTCTAAGATGAAGAGGAATAAAAAAAAAAAAGTAGGCTCAGGGATAAGGGTTCAAGAAGTAAACAAAGAAAACATTTTAAAAGACTAGAAATTAGGGCACAAGTAAGTATAAAATAGTTGTGAAAAGAACTGATTTGAAATTTAGGAAATAAGTTATACTAATTGGAATTTAGATCAATAGATGAGATAAATTCTGAACTGGACACAAAGATTTGCTGCATTAGAAATTTGAGGAGTGTACTCGTGATTGTAAAAGGTGTGAATGTCAGGCACTGGTGTAACTTTGTTATATATCATATATGTCCATATGCACTTACTTAATCCTCAAAGCTGTGCTGTTCATTCATTTAATAAATATATATTATACTAATTGTATTAATCATTGTATTGTTTATGTCTTGTTGTATATCAGTTACTGTGAAGCTTAGTGATTTAAAACAACCTACAGGGCTATGGATATAGCTAAGTGGATTCAGTTCCTAATACCACAAAAAAATAAAGAAAACATATTTATTATTCTCAGTTTTTGTGGGTCTAGAACCTTGGGAATATTTTACCTGTGTAGTTCTGGCTCTAAGGAGACCAACAATAAATTCCTCTAAGGAAGTTGCTGCCAAGTTGTTACCTGGGGTACCAGGCATTTCAAAGCTTGACTATAGCTAGAGGATCAGCTTCCAAACTTACATGGCTATTGGCCAGAGGTCTCTGGGCTTTTTCTACATGGGAGTCTCTATGGGCTGCTTGATTGTCCTCCTGGTGTGACAGCTGGCCAAGTAAGCAAGGAAGAGGAAGGGATGCCAAAGTAGGAGACACAGCCCTTTTATAGCTGGGTTAGTTAGGATTCTCCAGAAAAAGGAAAACAACAGAAGACATTATAAAAGGATTATAGTAAGGAATTGGCTTATGTAATTGAGACTAGCAAGTCTGAAGCGCTATACTCACTGTGAGTTGACAACCTGGAGATAAAGGAGAGCTAATAGTATAGTTGCAGCTTGAAAGGCAGCTGGTATAAGTCTCAGGAAGAACTTATGTTCTGTTTACAGTTAAAGCCCGGGAAAGGCCAGTGTCCAGTTTGAGAGCCATCAGGCAAAAAGAATTGTCTCTCTTAATTGGGGAAAGTCAGCCTTTTAAAATTTATATAGGTCTTCAAACATGTTCACTGGATGAAAGATAGCCTCTTTACTAAGTGGTGCTGGAAAAACTGGCTTTCCATATGCCAAAAACTAAAACTAGACCCAAGTCTATCACCATGCACTAAAGTCAAAATGGATCAAAGATCTAAATATTAAAACAGAAACACTAATATGCTGGAAAATAAAGTAGGTAGAAATCTTGAAGACATAGGGGTAGGTGAAGAATTCATGAACAAAAGTCAAACTGCATGGGAAACACTTGCCAGAATCAACACCTGGGATCTTGTCTGGTTAAAAAGTTTTTGCATGTCAAAAGAAAGCTCCAGCAGAGTGAAAAGAAAACCCAAAAATTGGGAAAAAATCTTAGTCAACTGTCCTTCAGACTATCTAGAACATATAAAGAATTAAAAAAAATCAGGCCCTTGAAATTCAAAGACCCAATCCAAAAATGGGCATCTGAGATGAAAACACACTTCTCAGCTGAACAAATACGAATGGCAAATAAATACATGAAAAAATGTTCAGCATCATTGGTCATTAGAGAAATGCAAATTAAAACAACTCTGAGATTCCATCTCACTCCAGAAAGAATGGGCAGGATCAAGAAAACCACCAACAACAAATGCTGGAGAGGCTGTGGGGAAAAAGGAACCCTTCTCCACTGTTGGTGGGAGTGCAGACTGGTGCAGCCACTGTGGAAATCAGTATGGAGTTTTCTCAAAAAGCTAGGATTGGAAGTCCCATTTGACCCAGCTATTCGGCTTCTGGGCATATTCCCAGAAGAAGTGAAATCATCTTACCACAGTGATGTGTGTGCACCCATGTTTATAGCAGCACAATTTGTAATAGCCAAATCTTGGAAACAACCCAAATGCCCATCAGTTGAGGAATGGATAAAAAAGATGTGGTACTTTTATACAGTGGAGTATTATTCAGCTATAAAGAAGGATCACATTGAGGCTTTTACAGGTAAATGGATGCGACTTGAGACCATACTCATAAGTGAAATAAATCAAACTCATATGTGTAAACACTTCATCGTCTCCCTGAGATTTCTCCCTAAGAAACTGAAAGACTCAATAAGATATAAAATCCCCAATAAATATAGAGAAAAGATTCTAAAGTCCAATAATGCTTTTATTCTTTGATTTGATTAGTTTGAGTCTGTTTTCTACTATTTGATTGTAATATGTGAGAAGATATGAACAGCTGTTTTGAAGAAAACAAAGGACATTAAGGTAGCCATTCTTGATTTCTTTTTTTTTTGTTTGTTTTTTTAGGCTTTAACTTTTTTTTTTAAAAGAATGCAACCACACAAAATAAAACAGAGTAGAGTCAATCACAGCATAACAATGAACATGGTACATGACTTCTAAACAGGGTAAAAAGCAATCAATAATGTCTACCATAATGCCTCTTGTTATCTGCAATATACCTGCCCACACCATCAGGGATAAGTAAAGTCAAACAAAATACAACAAAATAAAACAGTTAAAAAACAAAAACAAAACAAAGCAGAATAATGTAAGCAATACAGAACTTCAAGATGCTAGTAAAACAGCAGTGGCTACTATAATGTTTGTTATCTTCAGAATAGTTGCCTACACCTTCAGACATGTTACAATTAAACAACACAGAATAGAGTAAAATCAATCAAAACAAAACAGTGAAAGCAATACAGGGTTTCTAAACAAAATAATTGGACATCCTCAATGGCTACAATTATATATTTTGTTATCTTTAAAATAGCTGTCCATGCCATAAAGTATAATAAAATCAAACAAATCAGAATAAAATGAAACTAATCAGAACAATGAAGACAATATGAGTTTCAAATCATGATAAGAGGTTAACGGTGGCCACTTCCTTCCCTTTTTAACCATTGTTGATTTCTTATTGTATGATTTGAAGGACTGTAATGCTTTCCCTATTTGTTTTATCTTATTTTGTTTTGTTTGAGTTTATTGTGTGTTAATATATGAACAACCATTTGGAAGAAAACAAGAGACACTAGGGTAGCCATTGTTAATCTCCTATTGTTATGTTTTGAAGACCTGTATTGCTTGCAGTGTCCTGTTCTGAAATGCTTTGTTGTGTTTAACTGTTCAGTTTTGTTTTGTTTTATTCTCTTTAAAATAAAAAATAAATAAGTATAATTTATATAGGCCTTTAACTGACAGGATAAGGCTCAGCCACAGTAGAAAATGGCAATCTGCTTTACTCATTGTACTGATTTAAATGTTAATCTCATCTAGAAAACACTTGCACAGAAACATCCAGAATAATATTTGACCAAATATTAATGAACCTTATGGACCAGTCATACTGAGGTATAAAGTTAACCATTGTAATAACCTAATATTAAAGGAACATCAAAGATGGCGAAACAGTAAGCAGCAGAGTAAACAGTCTCTCTGAGAGAAACTGTTCAGATGCTGGAATATAACATCATGGAGAGGACAAGAAAGAAGGAAGTGGATACCCTGGACTCAGGAAGAATCTAAAACATGAATTGAAGCCCACAAAGAGAATAAACAGAAGAATTTAAATGAAGAAATAGGTGGTGGCTGGTAACGCCTTAGCCTGAAGCCGGACTCACCCTGGGAGAAGAGCTGTTCAGCCTGGAGACGCGCGGT
>RJWT010001022.1:0-39092 GCA_004365215.1 Cuniculus paca
TCTTACATTTTACTCTTTCGTTTAGTGTATAGAATCAGTATTTTCTGATGTTGTTACTACACCAATGTCAATAAAAAACATAACAGGAGCACTAGGTAGAAGTTTTAACTGGTCTTTCTACGTTAAGTGTAAAGTCCCAGTAGTCTTTTGTCCCAGATACTTCAGTTTTTCTACCTGGTTTGAATTTCCTTCCACTAAATCATCTCTCCTGGTTAGACTGTTAGGAACCTGGAAACAATTCCTAGAGCTCACAGTTAGAGCTCCTGAACAGGAGAGAATGCTGTCAGGGAGATGTGGAGAAGAGGGAAGAGACCTCTCCTTTTCAGGCAGAAGCTAAGGGATGCTGCTAGGCCTGAAGAACCACACAGTGCCTCCTATGGGGGAAAGGCAACTTTACACTCTGCCCTTAAGCATTTCGATTCTTCTTGTGAAGACTCCTTCTCAATCTTTATTGCAAAGCATGTAACATAGGTAGGAGGAACTTACATTCAGTTCAATGCTGGGGATATGTAGTAGAGGAAAAGTAATCTATCTTGAAGCATTTTCACTCATCTTAGTCCCAGAAAAGTTCATTCCTCTAAATTATAGAGCACATTCTTAATTATATACCAGCATATACATGGGATAGAAATATTTCAGGGGTCTGGGTCACATATTAATAGTCAGGTTCTACAGCCAGAGTCAATTTACTAGCTATGTGTCTCTCGAAGAGTTAATTTCTGGTGCCTCCATTTTCTTTTACAATGTCTAACTTGTGGGTTGTTATAAGCATCAGATAACTTGCTGTATGTAAAATGTTTAGAAGACTAACTGCTACTGAGTAAGGAGTAAGTTTGAGTTGTGGCTATTACTGTTTTTACTGTTTTGATTACTGGCTCACAGTTCTTCACAACTATGAAAATCAATGAAGTAATAAAACCATTTTCTTTATTTTCTAACTGTTATTCTTAAGAGGTCTTATGTTTGTTGTTTCTATTAGAATTACCTTCTTTGAAACAGGCAAGAATTTTGGTTAAAACTGCAATGGAGAAATATTTCCTTGGAAGTTTTGTCTTTTTCTTCCCATTCCTCTTGATCACTATGATTATTAAGGCTATGCATGGAAAAGCAGCGCACTAGTAGTGGGACATCAGGACAAAGTTTTACGGATTCTACACAAAACTCCACATTTACTGCCTTGTGTTTGCTGTTGCTATTGTTGTTGTTGTACTGGGAATTGAACCCAAAGAATTCTCACTGAGTTGCATCCCCAGTCACTTTATTTTATATTTTATTTTACTATATTTTTAAATTTTAATGTAAGATTTAAGTCATTAGTTGTCCAGGCCTGGAACTTGTGATCTTCCTACATTAGCCTCCCTCAGTTCTGAGATTACAGCTGTGTACCACCGTGCCCAACTCTTTGTTCTTTTCTTCTAATTATCTGTCAAAAAAGAGAGAAATGGATGGAAAGGAAGAAAACTTCCAAAGTTGAGGAATATGGAGATCTAATTGCAATGGATGGTGAGACTGGATAATCCAACTGTGCAGACAAGCAATACAGCAGAGAATGATTTAGATGAAGGGAAAGCAAGCAGAAATGATGAGGTTTAATGTCTGGCAAAGTGCATGATTAAACTCAACCCTCCAACAGGTATAGCTGGGACAGAGAACACAGAAGGAGCAGGGTTAGAGGAACACTATGCTACAGAAATGAAAATGTTGGTCCTACATGCTTAGATTTGTTAAGTATTTAGAAAAACCAGAGTTAGAAATATCAAGTACCACAGGTGTTTCTATCTCCTTTCATGCCCTTCATTTATAATATACATGCACATTAGTGCTCTAGAGATAAACATTTGCTTATTCATTAACTATGCTTTTTGTTGACTTCAGTTCTGGAAATTAAGTATTTGGGGTTTTTTTAAAGACTGTCTTCATTGATCAAAAGCGTTAATCACATAAGTGTTAGATGAACTGAAACTCCTGCTGTGAAATAAAAATTTTGAAATTTGAACTTCTTTCAGAAATACAACCAGCTTTTATTTACCAAATGCTGTTAATTAAAGCATAACCTCTTCCTTAAAATAGCTAACAATTAGCTCTGGTGAAGGAAGTGTAAATAGAAACACAGTTCATTAATGTTCTAATAGATGCTATGGACTTGTAGTCTTTATCCTGATGTCTTTTTTTCCCCCCCCTTTCTTATGCTTTCCTTTGGGATGGGTAATGGGGAGAAGAGGCAAGTGCTTTAAATTACAGCTTCAGTAGTAATTGTGAGCACTTAACAACCCAAATACTTGAAGAGCATCATATTTTTAAGGCAAAATAAATAAATTGTGACTATGTATATGTTTTGGAAGATTAATTAATCATATGCATGTACATATATAAAAGTAATTTAACTATTTGGTTCCAGTAAACAAACTATTGAAGATATTAGACTGAACCAGAATAGTCTGTCCTGTACTGGTTGAATGCTAGTTAGCCAAGTGAGATTACTTAGTTGCTTGTGTTTTCCTACTGAGTTTATTATTCCTTGGAGATAAGCAGTCAAATAAACACAGTATTTTGCTATTTCATATTCATTTACGCACACACTAGCATTAGATATTTTTAAAAAGAAATGGTGACTTTTCCCCTATGTCCCTGATGCAGCTACTACCTTGATGAGTAGTTGTGGTACTCTTAAACAACTGGACCTAAGATTGATTATCTTTTAACTTCTAGGCAGAAAAGCAATTAATCATCGTAATAAATGAGAGGAATGTAAGTGTTGGTTCAGAATGACTGCTGTTCCCTCCTGTACATCCTCCAGCTTTCAGGTTCACGGAAGATTAATAGATAATGCTAGGCAGGGAGGGCTGGGGTGAGATATAGGAATGTTAGAGTCCTTTTAGAGTTCAAATGATGCTGTGTTTATTTTCCACACTATAAGGAAAAGTATAATTTCCTTATAATCTTGGAGATGTATATTGATCGTGTGCCCCATTTTAAATCTTCCAGAAACTGAAACAGAAAAGAAGTGTTTTCAGATTGCTATTTATGGTAATCAGCCTTAGGGACTCAAACTGGGAATCAGGGTTCTTCAAATACTACAGTGGAAACATCAGGGTAAAAAGAAAATTATA
The DNA here is from genome assembly GCA_004365215.1 of Cuniculus paca. Lineage (NCBI taxonomy): Eukaryota > Metazoa > Chordata > Mammalia > Rodentia > Cuniculidae > Cuniculus > Cuniculus paca. The sequence continues at coordinate 3,111 of RJWT010001022.1, forward strand.
AGCCATAGAACACATCAGTTATCACTATCAAAAACTGTTTCTCTTTCCCCTTTATCCCATGTAGTTTGGCACTTTTGAAGGTACAGAATGAGACTGTCAACATCCCACTGATGAAGGCCATTTGCAAATATATGATCAGGTCGCAAAATAGTTTTTGCCTGTGGTTGGAATTTGAATTTCTGCCCCATTTTGCCGGTGTACATTGACCCCATTCTTTTTGCTCTGGAAATAAATAAATGTTTGTTGTATCCTTAGCTAATCAGCTTATAGGACAGAATTTGGTGTTGAGTAGATGATGAACATCTCCCAGGTGAGAATATATATCCTCAGACATTTTTTAGTACCGATTACTGGCAACCTCCCATTAGAACCGTTCTGAAAATCTGACCTTACTAAGATTAGATGTAAATTTATTACATCATGCATGTTATAGGCTCCAGGCAATTTAGTTCTAGGACAGTTCTCTAGACAGAAGTAACCAGTTTCCTTTAAAAATTTTCCACGGGAAATTAAAAAATTTTACTGTTTAGTATAATTTGCCTTCACTTCAGTTTCTAAAATCGGTTTCTTAAGAACCTGAAGTCTATATGATATTGAAATGCTGCATACGTTCTGTTAGCTGACCTTTCTCTCGGTCTGGAAGACAAGATGCAGTGGTTAAGGAAAAAGAAATTGAGATTATTAATCACTAAATACAAACCAAACACTATGGTTAATATATTACTGTGATTTCTTCTTCAATCTCTATAAAAATACTGTGAGGGAGTCATTATTAATCCCATTTTAAAGAAGAAGAAACTACAGGTCAACTCATAGAACCTTAATAATCTCCAGGGTATCCCAGCAGTGTATATATATTGTTAATAACGTTTCCTTCACACCCACCCCCACAGTGTAATATTTCGCTCTAACTGGTGCTTTAAAAATCCCTCTTCATTGGGAGCTTCAACTTGATTAATTACAAAAATATCAGTAATGAAAAACAGGGGAAGTACCCATATCTCAAATTATTAACCCTTAAATTAAGAGTATATGACGAATTGCTGATGTCCAAATAAATTTTCTAATGGAGCAGTCAATTAATATTCATGTAAGAAATGTGTGTTATGACATCTTGTGAAATGCCTAAGTTTATAGGTCAAAGTTTCGCCCCACGCATTTGCTTCCCTTTCTCTTTGATGTGTTCTATGCAGACCTCTTAAGCTGTTCATTCACTGGACCTCTGGCTTTTGAAATGCTCCCGTCTATGTTGTAACATTTTGCAAAGGGAGTTACAGATTCCACACAGAAGATGCTAAAGGCTCTGAGATGTTGCCACCCTTCATAAATGAGTTCATTTCCTTTCTACCTGTTGAAAAGTGATATATATATTTACTAAGGCGTATTTATATCTTATTGGCATGTACTCTACATGCAATATAATAGAAATGAAATGTTCAGTTTGATGAGTTTGACAATTGCAAATAACATGTAATCCCCACCCCAGGCAAAATATCAATCATTTTGATTATTCCAGAAGTTCTCTTGTGCCTTTTTCCAGTTAATTGCTACCTCATACAACCCCCTACATACTTGCTTGTAGACTTGTTTTGCTTTGGGTTAAAATTTGTGTAAGAGAAATCATAGTGTGTGCTCTTGTAGCGAGTGTCTTTTGCTCAGTGTGTTTAGATTCATTTATTTGCTGCATGAATCAACATCCCACTCTTTTTTAATCCTGAATTACATTGTGTTGTAGTGATATGCCACGATTTGTTTATTTGTTGTCTTATTGATAGACATTTAGCTTATTTCCAGTTATTGATGATGATGAGTGAAGCATCTATGAACAAATATTTGAATGAAAATGTGCTTATAGCCAGAGATTTAGCTCAGTGGCCTAAGTGTCTGCCTGGCAAGCACGAGGTCATGAGTTTGATCCCTGGTGACACAAAAAAAAAAAAAAAAAAGAAAAGAAAATGTGCATATATTTTCTAGAGTAAATAAAGAAAGAGTAATTGTTAGATCATAGGGCAGATTCATGTTTAACTTTTCTAGAAACTGTCAAACTATTTTCTAAATTTATTGTAAAATTTTATGCTCCTGCTCATAGAAATGTATGAGAGTTATTAATACTCGACAATATATTATCAGTCTTTTTTATTTAGCTATCCTAGCGAACTTGTAGTCTTATCTCCTTGTGCTTGTGATTTGCATTCTCTTGGTAACTAATTATGCTTATAATCTTTCTGTATAATTATTGGCCATTCGTCTGTCTTTTTTGTCTTTTTGTGGAGTTTCCAAGTCTTTTCTCTGTTTTAAAAAAGTTTCCTTTTTATTTTTGATTTCTAAGAGCTCTTTCATATCAACACAAATGCTTTTGCTGAATCTGTGTGTTACAGTTGTTTCCAATATTTGACTTACCTAATAATTTCCTTAATAATGTATTTTGTTAATCAGAAAACTTCAGTTACAATTAAATCCAGCTTGTCATTTTTTAAATTCATGGTTTGAGCTTCTCCTTTTAAAAAAGTTAGGATAAGAACACTTAACATGAGACCTACCCTCTTAACAAAACTTTAAGTGTTTAATATAGTAGTTTTAACTGAAGAGATAATGTTGTACAGCAGATGTTTAAAAATTATTCATCTTGCATAACAAACTTTTGCTCATTAATTATCAACTCCCCAGCTCCTAGCAACTACAATTCCAATCTTCAGTGTTTATGAGTTTGACACCTCCAGAGGTCTCATCTAAGTAAACTCATGCAATGGTTGTCCTTTTGTGACACATTTATTTTATGTAACATGATGTCTTTCAAGTTTATCTGTATTATCCCATATTGCAGTTTTCCTTTTCCTTTTTCATCCCTTCTTTTCACTTTTATCTGTTAGTCTCCTCCCCCTGGTGGTACCAGGGGTTAAAACCAAGGAATTCATACAAAGTTACATGCCAAGCCCTTTACTGTGTTATTTTGAGACAAACTTTCAGTAAGTTACCCACTGTGGGCTTGAATGTGTGATCAGTCCTCCATATTACTGGGATTATAGGTGTCTACCATGCCCGGCTTCCTTATTTCATAGACTAAATAACATTTCATTACATGTGTATACCACAATTTCTTTATCCACTTGTCCTTGGATATCTAGGGGGTTTTTTGTATATATTGAGTATTACAAACAGTGGTGTATTGAACATTGGAGTGTTAATATTTCTTGGAGATTCTGACTTTAATTATTTGGATAAATACTCAGAAGTTAGATTGTTGTGTTATGTGGAAGTCCTAATTTTATTTTTTTATTTTTTAAATTTTCTCCTTTCCTCCCTTCCTTTAGATACTCTGGAGATTGAACCCAGGGCCTTGTGCATGCAAGGAAAGCAACGTACCACTGGTCTCACATGGCCAGTATTGACAGAAAGGTCACTAGATTCATTTCAGCCTATTTTTTTTCTGTAATCTTTTCTTTTCTTTCTTATTTTTTTTTCCTTAGTACTCAGGATCATAGCCAGGGCCCTCACACTGAACTGCATCCCCAACCCTTTAAATATATATATAGATATAAATATATATATAGATGTATCTGTATCTATCTCTGTATCTATATATATTTAAATCTATGTAGACACTCTAAAACTACTAGGAAAAAAAGCATAATGAAAATTTCCATGATACTTGCCTTGGTTACTTTTCTCTCATTGTTGAGACAAAATACCTGATGCCCAAAATGAAGGAAGGAAAAGTTTATTTAGCTTACAGTTTTTGGAGGTTTTAGTCCATACTCAACTGGCTCTAAGGCAGGGAGGCATAGCTGTTGAGCAGCCATTCATGGCAGCTGCAAGCAATGAGTGAAAGGCAAAAAGAGAAAAGCACACTTCCTTTCCTCCCTTATATTGTGTGTGAATTACCTGCCTCTGGGTGGGTGCAGCACTCACACCACCAATCCCAGCTCTAGACAATGAACCAATCACAAATGCTAGAGTTGGCAGCCCTACGATGGCCCATCTCCCATGACTGCATGAGGCTTTGGGGGGACATTGAAACAAACCACATTAGGCAGAGTGGCACATGGCAGAAGGCAATGAGTCATGGCAGCTGAAAACAGCGCAAGTAACAAGAGCAAAAGGGGAGGAGAATGGAGAGAAGACCCTTTCTGTCCCACTTGGGTGTAGCTCTCACACCCATAATCCCAGCATTGGACTGTGAGTCATTCACGAACTCTAGAAGCCTGCTCCCATCACAGCATGAGGCTTTTGAGGGAGACATTCAGACTCAAACCATAATGTTCTGTTCCTGGCCCCCCAAAGACTCATGGGGACATTTAAACAAACCACAATAATACTGGTCTGAGAAATGCTTCTTGGACATGACCCTAAGAATAAGGCAACAAAAACAAAAATAAACAAATGAAATTGCATCAAAGTAAAGTGAAGCTTCTTCAAAGCAAAGGAAACAATTAGTACAGTAAAAACACAACACACAGAGTTCGAAAAAGCTATTTCTACTCCACATATCTCATAAGGGACTAATGTCAATAGATATAAGGAACTGAAATAACTCACTAATAAGAAAACAAATAACCCACTTTAAAAATGGACAGAAGACCTGAACAGAAATGTTTCTAACGCCTATGTGTAAATAAACAAAAAGAGTCTGAAAAACTGCTCATCACCAATAATCATCAGGGAAATATAGATTTTTGACTACACTGAGACATCACCTCACACTTGTTGGAGTGACTATTTGCAAACAGACAGAAGGTAGCAAATGTGTATGAGAACGTGGGCATCGTAAACCCTCCTGCACCACTGGGGAACATGCAGACTGGTGGAGGCAGTCGTAACATGGTCCCAGTGAACCTGTTGTGTCTATTGGTTGAGATTCAGTGAAGTTCACATGCATCTAGTTTGATGAGTGTCTGCTCAGATCCTGCATCATAATGAAGTACAGAAGTACATTTCAAGTGGATTAATTGTGGAAACGTGTATTAAAACTCCTAGAAAGTAATCCGAGAGGCTATTTGCACAATCTAGAGATAGGGAACAGAAAAGGTTTTCTGAATAGTAGGAGTTCAAAAAGTACATATTTTAATTAAGGATTTAATAAAAATAAATGTCATAAACAAAATAAAAGTAGATGTGGAAAATTATTTATAATTGATAGGGCAACCCTATAATAGACAAAAAGTTCTAATTTGAGTAAAACAATCAAAAATTAAACACAGAATTTGGACATACAAGTCTTCCGAAAAGAAGTCCAAATCAGAAAAAAAGAAAAGCAAATAAGAAATCTGAAAATATTTTCTAATTGTCTTTTTTTGGAAACACAAAACTATAATACCGAGGTGATTGTTTATTTTATTATGACTGGCAAAAATTTTAAAGACCTTTGCTGGAAGGGATGTGAGTTACATGTGCTCTCAAACTTTGTTGATTGGATCTAAATTTTGCATCTTTAAAAATCTTTACTAAAATAAAATTAGGAGTTCACTTTGATCCAGCTATAACGTTTCTAGGTATCACTTTATTGAAGTCAAATACCCAGACTTGAGAATATATGGAAAAGAATGTTTGAGCCCAACTCCTAGTAGTAAAAAACTGAAACAGAGCTAAGCCCTCTCAGCAGCAGAATGAGTGTGCGCACATTAGGGGATATTATGAAGCCTTCCAGAGAGAAGAGTGCAGGGAATTGGAGCTTTGAAAGCTTATGTGAAGAACCATGTGGTATGGTGTAACTGAGGAAAAAAAGGTAGTTCCCAAAAACATTACATAATTTCATTTTTAAAAAAGAACTAATCATGAAAATGCCTTTATATGTGTAAGTGCATTGTGTTTTCACGTATATAATATATAATTACATATGATATAAGCAATAGAAAAATGTAGTAGGATTCAACCAGTAGATGAGGTAGGAGGAAGAGGAGTGGATAGGAAGGGAAGGACAAAGTAAAAAATAAAAATAATTGCACAGTAGGCATGTTAATGGATTTTCTGCAAGATTTCTTTGTGCCTAATAAATTTGAATAAATTTCGCTTAAAAAGATGAATGCTATTCTCATTAATTGCACACAAAACACACTGCCCTGATAGTAGTGTCACTTTGCATTCTGAAGATCTGGGCTGTCCCCCACTGAAGGGACAATTGTGAACTGGTGGCATCCTGGCCATATCCTGGTGGGTGAGTGGATGGGCAGATGTGAGGGACCTACTGTCAGTAGTCATCTGAGGGGAATGAAGGCCCTAGCTGAAAATGATACTGTGGCAGATCAGTGCAGAGGAGGAAGAAAATGGTGGCGTGAAGCCTCTGGGAACTCCCTGAAATAACTAGGAGGAAGTTCATAAAGGACTTGAGGATCTCCCACAGCAAGTGGGAACGCACCTTCTTTGTGCTGTGTGTATAGTCAGTATACTGTGTGATTCCCTCATGCTTTGATGTATAGCTAGGAGCATCACAACAATTAACTGGCCTGGTGACTGACCACTGAAATTTGTTGAGTCAGACAGGGGCCCTGCACTGAAAGATAGCTGATTTCTACTTGATGTTACTTCCCTTGGCTCCAGAATATTTACTTCCTGTAGTTTCCAAGTACTCTGCAGTTGTCACCATTTGCCTAGTGGCTTAGGTCTTCAGCGTTTGGCCTGCCAGCTGTGCCTGTCTCCTCTATACTGCAACATTCTCGGCACAGCTGTTCATGCAGATGGATGCTTAGAGCGTGTCCCTGAGATGGGAACCCTCACCTAGCCCTGTGCGGGCACCTGTACTGACTTCTCAGTAATGCTTGCTTTTGCAAAGCTGCAGTGTGATGTGCTGCCAAAATATTTCTTCTGCTTAGAAAGGAGCAGAAGCAAGTTATTTAAAAGCTTAGTCTCCTTTGACTGGAAAAAGCTCTTAATTACCGTAAGTTTATATGTGCTGCACAGTGGGAACAGAACAGAGATTCTAAAGAGACAGGCTTTCCTTGGAGTCATTTGATTGGAATGATAATTACAGCGAGGTTGGGGCTGGCCTTTAAATTCAGTTGAACTTTATTTTTAAAATCACTGAAAAAAGTTGTGTGTGCCAGGGCAAAAGGTGATGTCAGATGCTAAAATACATCAAGGAACATCTGTTTTCACATCACAAAGATTTTCTTCTTGTTTTGCCGTGAGCCAGCTTACTGAAGCTTCATTGCACTGAGTCGAGCTGTCTTTTAAGATGTGCTCACTGCCAGCAGAGCTGAATGCTGAGGTGGCAGCTGCTCCGTCCACCATGTCCTGAGGAATCCCGTGTGCAAGTTTACAAAACAAGTAGTCTTTCCTACAAACTTAGGTGGTAGTTTTGAGCCATAATTTAAAAAACAAACAAACAAAAAAGAAAAAAAACAGTGTTGGAAGGCCATGATTGAGATCAGATATGAGCCTGTAGTGAAATACAAAATTTCATATAATAAGCTGATATTTTTAAAATTGCCACTAGAGGTATTTTTTTTCCCCAAAAGCTCTGATAGTCACATTAGCATTTTGCGTTGTGTGCAAGTTTTCTAAAAAAAAATATTAATTGGATAGGACCTAAGTATAAATAACAGCTCACTCACCCCCATCCCCACTCAGGAAATTTGACACATCAGTTTTAGCTATCACATTTGTTTTTCATTTTTTAATTCAGCTGAAACAGTGAAATGTGTGAAGCAGCTTGCTGTGGCCTCAGAGCAACAAAGACATTGGGGCCTCATAGAAACTCCTGCCTTGTGATGGATTTACACATACCCATGCTTATAAAGATGAGCTTGTACATTGAGTAATATTCATGTGGATCTATCTATCATCTATCTATGATAAGGCTAACTTTCATTTCTAGGCTCAAGTTCATTTGCAACTGGAAAAAGCTCCAAATATTCTTCGGGCAATGTGTTTATAGTCAGAAGAATTTTCTTCTCTCTATGCAGAGAATTTTCCAGTTGGTGTAGTCTTAAAGCAGAAGTATGTCTTTGGAGTCCGTGCGACTGTCTTCCTAATTTGCTTTCCCCATCATACATGTGGAATCAACAGTCATTTTTCTTTCTTGTTGGTTTCTCTCACTTTGAACTTGCAACTGAAGCAGGTGTTGCACAAAAGAGAATACCAAGTGGAAGTGAAATGTTGTGATATACTGTAACACACATTTGAAAACCTTTTCAACAGGTATTTGAAAACCACTTTGGCAAAGACAAAGATGCATTTAACGTTGACAACCATTGTGCCAAGGACATGTTTCAAGCGTGAATCCAAGAACACAACTCTAGTCCCTCTTAGATTCCTTCTCAGTCATGAGGCCATTTGGAGAACAGAGGACACAAAGTTTAATTTCAGAAACTATAGTTTTAGATGGCTACTTCATGCTTTTGAGCAATAATCTTTCTTGGATCTCCGTTTTCACAGCTCTAAAATGGCAACTTCAATACCTGCTCTATCCACCACTGGAGGGAAAATTAAAAAAACAAACCAAACCAAAACAAAAAACCATCTTTCAACTGTTTTGGGAGTTAAAAATGCAGCAGAAATGCAGATGTCAGCATTTCCTGCAGGTACTATTTTTGCACTCAGGGTTTCTTTCCTGAGTAACACTGTATTTCCAAGAGAAGGATTCGTGGTTTGATAGTATCAGACTCCAGAAAGTTGACTGTGTTCCCAAGTGCATCAATCAGTCTGGTCTCTCACCTATATTCTTGTCAGGTGATTCGTGGTGTTGTATAGAGTCTATGCTGATGCACCAATGCTGTTTCACTTTGAAACATATGAAGAGTGAGTGAATAAGAACCTGTTTCCTGTGTGCTTATTTTAATATTCCATGACTCTGATCCTCTGCATTCTGATACTCCTACATTCATTTCCTGAGTGATGTTTTCTTTCCAAAAGGTAGGAAAACTTGCAAAACATGATGACTACATAGACATCCCACGCTTTCCATTGTAATAACTTCATTTCGATACTTGATTCTCATTTCTGTCTGGTTATAAATGGCAGTTGGTCTATGGATCTGTCTTCTGAAACCACACAGAACAAAGAATGAGGGAGAAACAACCTTCTTTCAGGTTCACTTTTCAAATCATAGTTACACCTGATGGACTGACCGGAGAGTCACTCTGTCCCTCTTTTTCATTCTTCTGACACTGAATCATCATCCAGTTTGATATTTGAGACATCATTTTAACTTGCTCCAAATAAAAATCTTTTGTATGAGAGTGTTTGACCATGGACATGTAGAAAGTAAAAACTGTGAATGAAGTATTCTTTTTTAGATTTTGTACAATCATTCTTTGCTTTTCTTTAAAAAGCATTTGCTAGAAAACAAGATTATGAGAATGTTTTTTCTCCAGCCTCAACTCATGAAATTCATGAATGTTTAGTTAACTGGGTTAGATTGTTTGAAGCAACTTCTGAGACCATAGCCCGCTAAAAATCATACCCAAAACTCCTCCCCTTATGGTAAAATGATTTAGCCAGTCAGACTCAGAAATATCTAGGATAAAAAATAGGAGGACTTTAGTGCCATTGCTTAATTACATGTGGGACCAGGATACAAATCGTGTTAATGAGTGACAGAATAAAGCACAGAGGAATCTTGCTTTATATGTACACATAGCACTTTGTTCTATTTATAGTAGTGTTAATTCTATTAGGAACACATAAAAAAGAGCAGATAAAAGAGCAAATAACAAAATCTTATTAATTACAAAGAATCTGTATATGTATCATGTTTGATCCACTTAGGGAACCTTTCCATCCAGAGTATACAATGTGGAACCTGAATTGAAATGATTTGCTCAAGATCTCCTGGAACTATGGACCAGACTCCATGTCTTGTCCTGTTCAATGTAATTCACTGTGGAAGTTTCTCAGGAATAGTGTTAAGGTCCCTAACTGTGTTAATTATTTCAGTTCAGTGATAATTGAAGATAACCTACACCTATAAATGTGATCCGGATCTTCCTATTGAAGGCTCTGTGTGTGGAGGAGTCCTTGAAAGAAGAGCATTTGAGCCTGTCTCCATGTATTGATATGTACAGAGCTGGCTTGGACATTTCCTGATCCCCTCAATTCACGTTAAGCAATGTAGATGGGTCTAGCCAAGGTGCTATTGTGTAGTTTTTGCAGCAATGTGACAGGTCAGTGATGCTCCGCCTATAGCTCCCAAGTAACATGTGTGAGCTACGTTGAGTAACGCCACACTATCGGCTAAGTATGAGCCTCAGGAGAAGAGACTGTGACTTCTCAGGGCAAAACTGAAGTACCCATGCCGAAACACTAGATACTGCCCCAGTCTGTGATCCAGATTACTCTTTCTGCGTATTGCAGAGACGATTTCAAGCCTTCTACCTAGACCAGCTCACAGCACTCACGTACTTCCCACCATTCTCACAGTCATTCATCTCCGACCCACTCTCCCTTTCATGAATTAATAAAACCTGAGTTCAACCCTGGGTCAGGGCCTTTGTTCTGATTAGCCATCATCTAGCTAGACTTAGAACCCACTTGGTTCCCCACAACTACGAAAATGCCTTAGTGTCTTTATTCTTGCCACGTATTGCACTGGAAGTGGTACCTTGGAATTCACTTGTTAGAATGCCAATAGCTTTTCCACGGGATTGCTGATGTGGTGAGGTCCAGAAAGGCTTTCTACGTTTGTGGTTGTCTAGAGTAGCTGCTTAAGATGATTCCTGGTGCTCTTGAAGTCAGCGAATCTGAGTACAATTGCTAACATGCTCTCGTGGCATTTGGATTATTCTTTTCAGTCTTGATAATCTTATATTCCTGTGTAACAGCCATGATGATAATAAGAAGCAGTATCATGGGTGCCTGTGTTAGATTTGTTGAGTTACAGATGTGAGATGTTGGTAGATGAGCTAACCTCTAGGAAGAGCAAAGTCATAATGTTAAGTGATCATGAGACCTTACCCCAGGGTGCTGGTAATGTCAAGACAAAAATAGTCAAGTGGGAGAAAAAACAATATATCTTAATGTTGCTTTCTCTAATGGAAATTCCTAGAGATTATATTTGCTGTACCATGGTTTCGTTGTGTCACAATTTATTAATTCCCTTACATGTTTTCTAGTAACTCTTTGTAAAATGCTGCTGTGTAAAATGAAATTATCAAGATGACATTTTAAGGCTTCTTTATATCAATTTGATTTTCATTACGATAAATTAGACCTACATCTGGGATACTCACGTGGAAATATCTAAGCAATCATTTTCAAGTAGGTACTTGGAATTAAAAGATAACCATAAGATCTGTATGGTCTAGAAACATCTGTCTAATAACAGCTTAAAGAATTAGGCCCTTCTCCCCTCACACAGAAAACCTTTCAGATGTAGGCAGGCGCTGATACTGGTGCAGACGTCTAATGGTATTATCAGGGGCCCAGGATTTTTCTTTTTCCACTAATTATCTTGAATTTCAGTTCACATATGTGTCTGTCAATCCATGACTGGAAGGCAAATACAATAGTACAAAGCCTTTGGAAGCCAGGAAACCAAAGGGAAAGGAGTGATGTCTCTAATTTTGTTCCTTTTATTTAGAAAAGTAAACCCATCTTGGACTTTTCCTCAAATCTCATTGACCAGATTTATTCATGTGTTTTCCAAAGTCTTTAAATTTTTTTCTTCTTTGGTATTGGGGATTCAATCCAGGGCCTTTACACTGAGCTACCCCCTCAGGCAGGTTTGTTTTTAGTTTGAGACAGATTCTCACTAAGTTGCTAAGATGTGGTTGGGTTCAAACTTGACATGCTCCTGTCTCAGCCTCTTAGTTTTTGTTCGGGGATATGCAAAAAAGAAGGAGGCTGGGCATGATGTCTTGTTTTAAGTAAGTAACCACAGGATTTGGAACAAAGATTTGAAAGGCAACTTTACAGAATTGATTCTTGAAATGGAGAGATTTAAGAAAGAAAAACAATAGGAGAAAATGATCTAAGGTAGGACCTTGTGAAATCTTGACACAGTGAGAACAAGAGATAATACAGTTAGAATGCAAATGATAAAGAGCAGTAAGTAAAAATGTTTGGGGGAAAAAAAAAACAGGGAAACACAGGGTACATAGAAACAAAACTATGGGGAGACTTTGAAAGTGGAGAGAAGGCCTGTGCTGCCTACCTCTAAGGAGATGAAAAGGAAGATGAAAAAGATAGACTTAGTGATTAGGAGGCCACTGGCCTTTCAGACAATAATTAAGTGCTGAAGAGAAACTGGGGAATTCAGGAGAGTGTGAGGAAAAGGTAAAGGGTGAGTGGCAAAAAGAAGAAAGAGGGCGTGAGTGAACATACAGAAAGGTGCTTTCAGTTTGGGTGTGTTTGATCACTTTTGTAGATTCATCCTAGGCCACTAAGCAAGCGATGTTGAGTCCTCAAGGAATTCTGGAGATGTGGATAGGTGGGGATGGGGACTAACAAAGCAGAGAGTTGGAAATTTCTTGGTTATTTGAAGGTCACTAATTTTACTTTAGTTTAAATTGTAAAATTTATTCAGCATTATTTATACTACTCACTCTGAAAAATAGTGAAATGCTTGTCTTGGACCTACTTCATTTGAATAAGCTATAAAATTGGATTTTATTGTATCTGGAAATTCTGGTGAAAAGTAAATCATGTCATATCAAGATTACCAGTGATATACCTTTGTTAAGGCTGAAAAGGAAATTAGTGTTGTCCAGTCATTTCTTGTAATTATAGCAAGATCTGTAAAAAAGATCTTTTTAGTTTGCCACAATTTAAGAATCCAAAAATAAATATGATAAAAGAAAATCATGTAGAACAACGAAAACAAATGTGTCAGAAATCACATTCAGCAGTGACATATATGCTGTTTTGCAATTCCAGCTAAAAATTATAGCAATATGGAAAACTTTCCATTTTATTAAAAGTTTTTTTAGTCTACATTTTCCCATAATTCATACTTAGACAACTTTTACTAGGAAATCCAGATAACTAAAAAAATTATAAGGAAACATGCAAGCTTAAAAAATGTATTTCTGCTTGGAATAATGGGTTCTGATATTATGGTTAAGCTTGTGACCCATGTTTTTATATCCAAGCTCCAACACTTTTTAATTCTGTAAGCATGGGCCAGCTACTTAACCTTTCTGGGCCTCAGTTTACTATCAACAAAATAAAGGGTACTCAGAGTATCTACCACCTCCTATGTTTGTGAGGACAAAACGTGTTTATTGTTGCAAAGCTCCTGGCAGAACGCATATCAGGTCATCGCTGCTCAAGGCTGGCTAATTGTATTGCTGTTTGTCCTAATATTATTACATAATATTTACACTTTAGTATTATACTTTACCTTATAATCTTTTTCATTGTTTGTTTTTACAGTAACTGAGTCAGAATTCTCACCTAGGATTGTGATAATCACCAAATTTTTAAAGAACTCTTCACCTTGCTTGTTTATGGGATCCATAATTAATCTCATCTTTATTATCATAACAGCAAACTCTTAATAGCACTCCTCTATATCACAGACCATCTCAGAGCTTTACATATTTTCTCTTTTAATGTTCATAAGACTTACTATTGTCCCCATTTTCTAGACTAAGAGTTTGAGGCACAAAGTGGTCAAGTGCTTTTCCCCCAAATCACAAAGATATTAAGTAGTTATTAGATTTGAATGAGGCTATTTAACTCCAGAGTCTGTACTCATCTTAATCATTATACTCTAAAATGACCATAAATAACATAGTACATAATATTAGTATCCAGGTGCCTATTATAGTTGGCTACAAGAGTGTTTTTATTTGAGTATTTTAAGTCTCCAAGGGAGCAATTCTAACAATTTCGCTAAAACGTATTTTTCTCTAAGTATTTGAGATTTATTATCTCAGGTTTTCAGAATCTTAAAAGGTCAAACGTTGTTACTCTATTCATCTTCTCAAACACTTTCTGCTTTATAAAAGGGTACCAATCCATTCAATATAGATGCAAAAATAGAATTTATGACACATACAGCACTTGGCTCTTCAATCAGGGCTCTTTCTACTATGCTGAATCACACAGTCAGATTTTCAAAATAGTAATTGTTAGTGCCTACAGCTATTTGAGACATAACCTTGTTCTGGCAAAGAACAGGAATGATTCACTTTAAAACCTTCTGTATTTCAAGACCAAAAGAGAAATGTGCCGCCTTCCTTTATACCTGTGTATGTCTGTATTTATTTACTTTGTGGGTTATGCAGAGTGCAAGCCCTCAGTTTAGAATGTAGATTGAGTTAAAAATCTAAATAAACAATCATGTGAGTGTTACTCCTGTTGACATCAAGGCAGCAGGAGTCAAAGTTGAAAGTCACTTCGGTGTTTGCTTGCAGGACTGGAAGACTCAGTTCATTTTCTTCTTCCTGGAGAGAAAATACTTGGGTTGATAATAGGCACTGGAAAGGTTATCATCAAACTTATTTTTTGTCCTTGAGAACGTGCCAAGTCTATCCTTCAGAGGCATATATTCTAACCAGAAGTCACCCTGGAAATGAAGTGAGGACTTGGAAGGGAGACCTCTCTACTCTTTGCCACTGCAGAACCAAATGCATGTAATTCTTTTCTGCTTGCATTATTATTTTCTTTAGTCTTTTATTCAATGCTTGGCATTATATTATGTTGCCATATGGGAAATCATTTAGATCCTGAACTACTGTTATTAAGGTGATTTATGTTGAAGGAAAATCTGAAAGAGTTTGAGGAGTCTAGACAATCTCCGTGGGGACTCATTGTGCAGGGGTTGCTGTGCTAAATGAGTGTGGAAAGATTTTCAAAGCAAACTGCTGGACATTGTCCCAGGCTGGTAATTGACTATAATGAAGGCATTCATTTATATCTGGAAGATAGACTCTGGGTTGAACAGACTTGGGCATGAGTGTTTATTGGCTGGCTGTGACCTTGAGCATGTAATCTACTAAACTCCAATATAATCTAAGCACCGATGTGTGTTACTATTGGTACATTGCTATGTTCTGTTCTGTCTCCTGGGCCCATGAACTAAGCCAGGGAAATTAGGCTACTATCTGATCTACTAAGAATGTTTTACTTCTCTTTCCTCCTGGAAATACTCGAGAAAGAAGCCCTTTGTAGTATAGGGGGTGACGTTCTCAACAGTTATAGTGTTGCCTCTTGGGAAGAATCCGAGAGTGTAGCCAATGAAGAGGAAAATCAAAGTCCTGAGACTGCAGTTGACATTTAGGGACCAGGATTCAGAGATGTCATATCGAGGGTAACCTCTAGACACTTAGGTGAGTGGACAAATTCCAAATTTCTATACATTTTATATTTTTTGCTATTTTTTGACTATTTACCTATGGATAATCCTCCTTTCCTATCTCCTTTGTTCCCTTCTTTTCCTCTCTCCTTTTCTTCTTTTTGGCATCTTCCCTACCCTCTATCACTTTTGGAGAAAATCCCAAGCTCCTTAGCCTGTACATATCTCTTCCCCAAGTAGCCCAAGTTTAGCTTAGCAAGGACTGAAGGCATTTAACTTGTTTTTGTGGAGGTATTTTGCATTTGTAAATGATGTCTATTGTCAGACTTGGAAGAATTTGCCTGGTTACAAAGGCAATGTGACCCTGTAGAATGTCTTTCAGACACCAGTCAGTTTTTCGTGTGTTTGAATATCTTAAATATGGAATACCAAGGGAAATAAACTGGATTGTATGCTTCTCCTTATTTGTTTACTGGAAAGGGTTGGCATGTGATTTTTCCAACTCTCTACTTTCTGTTTCTATGATTTACTGTCCTCTAAAGCAAGATTACATTCATGAAATTCTTAAGAAAAACTGTAATCCTCCCATATCAGAGGACAGATAAGAATTAGGCCAAATCCATCAACTATATCCAGTAGGTTAGGAAGGGTGGGTCTCTAAACTTGTCATAGTGCCAGAGCCATGAAACTGGCACACATTTTCAAACTTTAAATCTGGCATCCCTAGTATGACTCAGTAAGTTTGTAATTTACGTGTTAATTTGGGACAATACAGCATAAATTAAGGATGCAGTCCCACATAAATCTAAGTTTTAAGTTCTGGATCTGAGAGTTACTAGCTTTACAATGTTAGACAAATTCATCAGCATTACTAAAGCTTCATTTTCCTTTTCTGTGAAATGGAGACAGAAATAGTAGCCTCTTCATTGACTGTTAGTGATAAATAGTAGTAAACAATCAAATGGAATCCTTGGCAGAGGAAATGACACAACGTTTCCGCATATGTAATGGTTTATTTTATTACTACAGTCCAACATCTAGTACTATCTATTACAACCCGTAGCATATACAACTCCCTAGAGAATAAGGTGATTCCAGGGAATTGTGTCCTAAAGAAAGTTGGACACACACACACACACACACACACACACGTACTCACCAAAACTAATGTGAAATGTTAAATGTTAATCAATGGAAAGACATAGAACATTAATCCCAGGGAAGAATGGTAAAAGCATTCCACCAGTTGATAATTCCATTTTGTAGTGTAAAACAAAAAGTACTTATCTACCCTCTCCCCTTAGTGTCCCATGTAAGAATAACACTTGTTCAAGCTTCAGTCAGGAGTCTTGGCGAAAACATTGTGCAAACACAATGCTCTCATGAGGATGCAAAAGAAAAGCTTGATCCAGGAAGGTTTCACCTACCCCTAAATGTTTTCCCTCAAAGAAGCCGTAAAAATGTGAATCTTCATATTAATAAGTAATGGTTCCATAGTTTTTTGTTTTTAATTTTAATTTCCATCAGTGCCAATTGAGTGTCAACTAGGAATTCTCCAAAGTTTAACAGTACTTTTCACACAGCTTGGTTTTGAATGGCAGCCTCCCACAGCACAGGCCGCTGTAAGGTTTGAAGGGTTATCTGTAAGTAAATAATCAGCGGGGAAAGTTCTCCCACCGATCTTTTAAACAAATAAACTATGATTTTGTTTCTAAGTGAGCTTCCCTAGTATCGCCTGTCACTGTAAATTATTACCTAACTCATAAGATTTGTGACATTATGTTGAGGTAATTATTAGGCCTTATTAATTATGTAAATACCTCCAATACAATTGACCAGTTAATATATGAATTTTGCATTTCTATGATGACTTGTATGTAGATCAAATCACCTGAACAATCAAAATCTATCTTATTTTTGTGCATTTAAATTGTAACTATGAACTAATATTTGTAAGCAGTATTTAAGCACTAAAGGGATTATTTCTCATCACGTCCGTGTTTATATCCTTAGACGTACACAAATTACACCTGAAGAGTCAAACCTCAGTACGTGAACTCCTCTGGTCAGGCAGCCAGGGTACGCGAGGATGTTCACACAAGTCCTGGGAGGGAATTCTGTGTTTCTGTTTCCAACAGTTGAAGGTGCAATTGATGTCCAGAGGAGGAAGTCCTATAACTTGTGTCACATCATTATTCATTCTTTAGTATCAGTATTGACCTATTCACCAAAAGAACCAAGACCTTACTCATTATCCACTGAAGAAAGTCCAATTTTCCCTTTACAATTAAAATTGTTGTTACTCTCTTGTGACAAAAAAACTAATCAAAGAACCTAAGGATATCAATTCAGAGAAATTCAATGATACTCCAAATGCTAAAAATTATTGAGAAGGTTATACTTATAGCCAAGTGTTTTAATAATCAAGAAAAATTAGGTTTTCAGTTAAATGCTTTTGATCTTTCATCTGCTATACTCTATACCAAATCTTCCTTCATAGAGTGATGATGGACTAATAATTTAGGCTCCATGCCACTCACATGATCACTTTCACATCTGTGATGTACAGCATCTCAAGTGAGCATTTGTCTTTAGCAAATATGCATTTGCTTAGCTCTGAATTGCACGTTGCATTTTCAGTTCTCTGTTTTTTCTGCTTTATGTTCTCTGAATCACCAAAGGTATGGAGAATTGTCAGTTAAGTGCATTCAGTGAGTACATGTTGTGTGACACACTCATCCTCAAAAAGTGAAGAAAGACAGAAACATGGATTTCCACATTTCATAAGAGAATATGCTTTGTGTACCAAAGAGGTTTAGATCAGTGCATCCTATTCCAAAGAGCCTGCAGCAGAAGGAAGCTTATGTTGCCAGTACTTCTTACTTCTTTAACTGGTGATCAGAGCTAAGGTCTCTCAGTGTCAGAATGTCAGATACTTTTAAGACTGTTTTAGCTTATTCCCCAAAGTCTCAGTTTTTCTATATTCATTATTGTACCTTGTTTCAATGTCAGGATAGGTTTTTGAGACCTCAGACTATTAAGAGAAGTTTAATTTATCACATTCTAACTTCCGCTTTACCTGGCTCTTTTGTTGGCCTATCCCACGCCCCTTTCACTTACCTTCTTCACACTTCTCTGCCTTCATCTGGATCTTGCCTGTCTGATCTAGTTCCTGATCTTCCTCACTTTCAGCTTCATAGCTGCCCTAGCCAGCATGAAGCTGTGCTAGAGATAAGAACAGGGAAGGAGAAAATGATCTATTTATTAGCAACCCCAGCCCTTGTTGAAGTTCTGGAATTGGCTGCGTTCTTCTCCTGCCACAGCACCTGCCTAGTTCTCCAGCTGTTTCTGACTCCATCAGCAGCAGATTCCTGGTAAACATGGTTCTTCCTTTCACTCTTCTCGTGAGTGGTGGGAGGACTGACCATTAGGACTACATTCCTTAGTGCCTTTTGGCTCCCTTCCCCTTTCTGTCTTTATAGATGGTCCCTTCTACTGATCCTTCTCAGTTAAACCAGTCGAGAATGCACTCTGCTTTTTATCAGGCCCTGACCCATTCAGTGAACAGGACATGCTTTTAGTTAGCAAATATATTGATTTGTTACATTATTTTGTTGATTGAGATGCCTTCAGATTGCTGCTCCTTCCTTTCTGCTATGTCTTATTTACCTTCTCAGTTCTGAGTTTTGAACATTTCTCAGCACAGTGGATTTCTGTAGAAAGCTTTATAGAAATCTTTATATAGTTAAACTGAATCAGTTCTCTTATTTTCATTACATCAGGCAGTGTGTTAAACTGCACATAGATTAACAGTTTCCTCATGTAAACCAAGTAGACATTTATACAAATATATTTCACAGTATTTCTCTTTTTCATTTATGTGATTTACTTTAGCTAACTTCATTCTGGTACTTTAATGAGTATTTTAAATAAGAAGTAGCTACCTCTAATAATATTTTATTATTTGCTTACTTTTAAATATTCTATGCCAAATTCGCGGTTGTCATTTTACAATTTTGAGAAAACACTTTTTAAGATTAATGTCATTTAAGGTAATTATAGGGTCAATCTGTGTTAACAAGATAAAAGAAAGCTAACCTAAGTGAAGAAAAGAATTGGTTATTTTGGCCAGTGTTAATAATTTGGAGAAGAAAACCATTGTAAAAATTACTTGTTTAAAAAGCTAGTGATACAATGCTCTATAAAGATGCTTTGTGGTTTTATGCCTCACTGAATCTTGGCTGCATTTGCAAGACACGTGCGTTATAATAAGCTGCTGTGTGAAATGACTAATGTAATGAATCCACATGGCATTCAACTGATGCAGCCACATGCCTGAAGTACATGGTCTTTGTAGTGTTAAGTGTAAACGTCTCCAGATTCTTCAGTATACACTACAGACATCTAAGTGGGGAAGAAGGAATCTGAAAACTGCAAGGACTGCTGGAAGAGAGGGCTGCAAATGTTCATTTACTGGTACTGCCTCCACCTCATACTGGCTGTTTTCATTGCAGTAAATCATTTCTATGGAGAAGCATAAATACTCTTCTTTCACTGCTAAGGTCTGCCCTTTCTCCTTCACATTCTCAGTTGATTTTTGCATCTCTGTGTATCTAGTTTATGGAGAAGCCTTGGCTCAGTGGGAAACACACATAAAAGGTTTCATTTTTCACCAGTCCTTGCTCCCCTATTGTGTTATGTCAAATTCCTCTTCTCAGCTGGGGTGCAAATTCCTTAACAACATCCTAGGCAGATTCCACAACTTTCAAGTCATTTCATGTTGCTCACATTCTGTCTAGGTGAAAACTCTAATTTTATTTCTTTTACAAGGCTCTTTTCTGAGACCGTGGACAGGCATGCACCTGTGGGTTGGTGGCAAGGGAGAATGGCCTACTTAACTACTCCTTCTAGTGGGCTGGCTAGCCTTTGGACACCTTCCTCATCTCATTTTCCGTGTGTGATGAGGTGAGAAGAAAGAAAGGGGAGCAATAATAGTAGTTTCTTACATGAGCGATGCTTTTGTCATTTTTGTTGATTGCTACTGCTTCCCAGGCATAGCTGGGTCTTTCACAGAAGACATAAAAGTTTTTTTTTTTTTTTTTTGGAGGGCTCCAGGGATTTCATTCTGCACCATCTCCTGCACCTGATCCTATAGACATCTTGTTACATGAGGCCCTGTACTTGGCCTACAGTCATTTTCTATGGGCCCCTGGTAAAGTGATTCCAAGCCAGCTCTTTTCCTAGTTGCCAATTTAACCATGGGAATCCTAGATATACAATCTGCAATACTGAAACACTCTTCTGCCTTTTTTTTTTTTAATCTGCTTTCCATTTTTTTTTTTTTTTCCTTTTCACTTTGTTTTTCTTTGGCCTATATAGACACAGGGATGATCAGAAATACCTTGTATACTTGAAAACCAATGAGATACTGAAATTTCTATTATAAATTCTCTCTTGCTTAGCATGTCAGGCAGGGATAGGTTTTATTTCCCATTGAAAAGAATTTATGGCAATACTCTTTGTGTGCCTTAATGGTGTCTTTGCTCTCTCTTTTCCTATTTGTTTATTAAAAGGTACTTAAAGGAAGTGTGATTATTAAATTCAATTATCAACTTCATTGACCTCAGAGCTGCTGAGGAGATTACTAAAACATACTTCTGAGTGTGTCTGAATGCATCATAAGGCATGACCTTGGTGTCTGTATTAGGTCCCTAGGCCTGTCTTCTCTGACATTCTTCCCGTTTTGGTTTCTAGCCACCAGGAACTAAGCAGCTGTACTCTACCATATCCTTCTACCATTATGTTCCTTCATTTGTAAGGAGATGATTCACTGAACCCTCTAAAACCATGAGCCAAGTAAATCTCTCTTCCTTAAATTGCTGGTGCCAGGTATTATGTCCTAGCTATGGAAAAGCTGACCAGTACAGGAGGTCAGGAGATTAGTGTGGCAGTAAGTCTATTTCTGCTGCCGCAGAAAGCTTTTAAATAGAAGCTCTTTACTGTCTGTAGTTTTATTTACAATATGAGGTGCTAATATTCTTTCTGTTCTTAGCATTAAACATTAATGACTAATTTTTTAGAACACGTGAAAATACTAAGTTAAGATCCTGTTCCCTGCTCCCTCCTATGCCTGTTGGTAGAAACACTAGAGTAAGAGTTTAGAAAGGGTGACAGTGAAATCATAGAGTTATTGCCTCTGTTCCCCCTGTTCACTCACTCAAATCTGCTACCTAGATCAGCAGAAAGAGCTCAAAGATGGAAGCAACTGGTTAAATTCTGCTTTGACCACTGCCTGAGCTCTACAGCTCCCTATGACCTCACCTTTCCTTATCTCAGATAATCTATTTTGAGGAATGCAGATGAACCTTCCTACCCTTACTTATCTTTCAGAGATGCTGCAAGACACATGAGGTATTATCTGAAAACCTTTGGGAAGAAACGTGATGAATAAGTCTTGGGCAATATTATATATGAGACACCATATTAATCATTGTTTTCACATGCTGCAAGAAGAAATGTCTTTCTGCTGTTATGAATATAACAGAAAGATCATGGGACTCCATGAAATCCTGGTTCAACTTGGAATTGAGCATTAACTTACCTGTCATTAGGCAAGCAACATTATCTCTGTTTATTTCCATACCTAAAAATTATACAGCAAAATAATGTTTTTTACTTCTTAGACACACTGTGAAGGTCAAATAACACAAGGGGTAAGAGAAGTCTATGAGATGTGTAGCACATATTGAACTATATCACATATATTAAAAAATTTGTTTATATATATCTATATTTATATTAATATCAATATCTGTTGTATTAGTTTCTACAATAAAATGTCTGAGGTGGTTATCTTATGAAAGAGGAAAAGATTATTTAACTCATGGTTCTGGAAGTTCCAATTCATGACTGGGAAACCTCACTGTTTTCAGCCTCTACTAAGAACAGCAGATGTCAATTGTGGGGGATAAGGAGGGAACATGTCAGGAGAGAGAGAGACAGAGAGACGGAGAGACACAGACACGGAGACAGAGACAGAGTCAGTGATAGAGACAGAGACAGAGAGACAGAGGGAGATCAGGGAGACTGTAGAGGGGAGAGGAGAGAGGCTGAGAAACTGGGAAGTAACCTAAGGACCCACCGCATCCAAGTGCCATCATCCTGAGCTCCAAAGCCTTTAGCACATGCATCTTTGGGTACATTCAACATCCAAACTATAGTACACACAAAATGCATAGTTATACATAACATATCCTTATACCTTTCTATATGTATGCATGGAAATGCATATATGCACACTCTTTCACTAGTGTTAGCTTCATGGCACATTTGAAAGAGTAGTCCTTGAAGTTTTTTTAGCTAGATACATACAAATGAAACATTCAATTCACTGCAACTCATTTTCATAATAATTTGAAAGTTACTCATGAATGCACTTCTGTGTGTGCTCTCGGACTCTCATAGATAACTAAAGCAATTCTTAACTCCAACCTTATCTGTACCTTCCTTCTGATGATGATGCTTCAGATACAATAGGACCAAAAGACATTTATAGAATTAAAAAAAAAAACAAGCACAAGAGGATCACAGGCATTCGGAGATTCATTTTACCTCTTGCATATCCTGAGAGCTATACTTCTCTCTTAACTTTCTGTCAGATGGTTGTCTGTGTTCTCCATATAATAGATTGCTTTCTTTTCAATGTTTATCAAGTCTCAGTTTGGAAATATATAATTTATAATAGTGTTAACTTCTCCACCTCTGAAGACTGAAGAACACCACATCCTGTTTCCTGTCTCTCGCTCCCTCTGTACACTCTGTGTGTGTGTGTGTGTGTGTGTGTGTGTGTGTGTTTGTATGTGTGTCTCCCTCTCTTCTACGTCTCTGATGTGTGTTCAGAAATCAACTCTACCACAGCATGGTTACTATTATTCCTTAAACCAAACTGGGCCATCCCCAGGATGGCAAGGGAGGGAGTTAAAGGAGATGAACACATAGGAATGTGTATGCATGTCTTGCGTTCGTTTGCACTTTCTTGTTTTTGATGAGCTGTTCCTTGTTATACACAACATGAACTTTTTGGAAGTACCTTTAGTTTCCTCTCTGGGCTTCACTATTCATCCTTATCTCATCTCCCACCTTCACTGAAATAATACTGAACTTTATTACCAATCTAGGCATCAATTCTTCCTTCTCTTCCTAACATTTATCAATTGGGATTTTTTTCCTCTTCTGAATTTTTATGGTATCTGCATTGTGCTTTATAACATCTACCATCTATTATGCTTATTTGTTCCCATGTGTTTTTTGCACTAGTCTGTGTCATTCTTACAGCTCATGCAGTGTCCTGCACATATTTAAATCTCATTTTATTTGGCAAGGAAGCCACTGAGTGGCTTTAAGTAGGAAAAAGACATAATTCCATTTATACATGCAAATGCTCACACTAGCCACTCTGTAGAAGATGAATGAAATGGAAAGTAGGAGAGCAAGTAGAAGAGATACCAGTGACTGGGCCAGTGTATCAACAGGGGAATGGAGAGAAGTGGTTGGACCTAAGGCGTTTGTAGGGAACAAAGGACTTGATGAACATTAAGAAAGTAGTTGAGATAAAGAGACAGCATCTAGGATGACGTCAAAGGATCAAAAAATATTGCATATATGCATAATATGGAAAACAAGGTTTCTTTTATACGAGAAATCCAGAATACAAATAGAGAGTAAAACAGAATAGACAATAGGAAATAGGGAGCCAGATCTTCTATAGATGGGAAGGAGACCAAGAGATGGGGAGAGAAGAAGAGTATTAAAAAAGGTTGAGATGTGTTATACGCATCAACTCCCCACAGGCAATATAATCATGTACTGCAAACATGTACAAATAAAAAATAAATTGAAAAAAATATAAAAATAAGGAAAGAAACAAATACAAAGCTATGTAAATATACTATATACATAAACTTGACTCCTATAAGGAAAGTACTAATACATATTTTTAATTATGTTTGCTAGATTGTCACACTATTTTCATAACTACTGGGATATACTTCTAAAGCCTTACATTAAATGAAAAGACAATTACTTTTTTGTGAACCGACGTAATTAAAAGACATTCCATCACTCTATTAACTATAATCACCATCTGAAACTATTATCTAAATTTTTTTTCTCCCTTCCTTCAGTGTGTAGCTCTCTGACCTGGATCCTGTGGGATTTGTGGAATTAACATAGACGTTATCCCATTCCTGAAATGACCTAAATTCTTCACAGCCGAGAGAGGGATTTTAGCATTAATTATTTTCAGTGTGTCATAACTACACTTGGCTTTGTATTGTGAAGTAGTCCTAGAAAATAAAAAATTCTGAAATGTATTTTCAGGGCAGCTCTTTGTGAATTCCTCAGGTCTCAA
Organism: Cuniculus paca; assembly: GCA_004365215.1. Classification (NCBI taxonomy): domain Eukaryota; kingdom Metazoa; phylum Chordata; class Mammalia; order Rodentia; family Cuniculidae; genus Cuniculus; species Cuniculus paca. Next base: position 27,692 of record RJWT010001022.1, read on the forward strand.
ATCTGTGTGCTTCTATGGTGATGACTTTGAAACACCTTGACTGTGACATCTTTCTGTCTAGCATGGAAGACCAGATGGTTTTAGATGACCAGCTGCTTCTCAGGGACAAGGCAAAGTACTAAAGATTATTAAAAATCCTAAGTGAGCAAATTTTATAATATGACCTTGCTTTTCTGTCTACTAGATTGGTTACTCATTCACCCTTCTGGACAATGGACTCTAAAATGGTTTATCATAATTACTAGTTGTGTGTGTGTTATGTTTATATTAACACTAGGGTCAGAATTCACATAGATGCTGTCAGAGTCCTGATCTGGAACTCTAAAGTGGGGTGCCTTTGTGGCTAAAATTACCTTAAATAACAATTCTTTCAGTGTTTCTTTAAAGCCCCTCTTGTACTTGACATTTAATTCAAAAGGAAACACAGTGTAACATTCTAGTGTAATTTTTAAAGACTTGAAGATCTTCCCACAATCTATCCTACGCAATAATCATTATCACAAGTCCAATTTTAAAAATGAGCACAAAAACCAAAGTGTGAGAAAATGGAATAAAGTTCAGCATGACCGAATAAACTTTGACATGAAAAAGAATTTACTGCCTAAAAGGGTTGTTTTAACTCAACAAGTTACTGAAGTGTAAGTTATGGGATACCAAGACCTAGGGATCCTTGAAGAAAATTGAATCCAAATAACAGAACTTTGAACTACAGTAGATATAGTCAAAGTACATTTTTAAATCAGTATCTTGCAATATCATTTATTGATGATGGTGGCAAAAATGGAGAAGCATTTAATATATTTAAAAGATAAACAGAACTTATTATCTAATAGAAGATTTAAATTTTTTATTTTATTACCTTTCTTTTCTATGCTACAGTGAGAAGAAAGGAATAGAGATTTGGGTGAATAGGGATGGGAAGAATTCTAAAAATAAAAGTGAAACAATATCTCTCACTCAGGGAGAAATATAAACTGTTATTAGCAGTAGTAATAAATTAATTGTTATTAAGTACTTAAATTCTAGGCATTTATAATTATTTTTCTATTTAGTCTTCATGACAACCTGAGGGTCGCCAGTATTATTACCGTGACTATTTTTACAAAAGAGGGACCATAGGCATGGTTAGAATTCAGCGTATTGTTCCAAATGGCACAGCTAGGAGCTGATGGAGCCAGGATTTCCCAGGCAATCTGGCTTCAGAGCCTCTTTTTCACCAGTGTTCTTCACAGCCTCTTAAAGAATGAGAAGAAAGACTTTTACTGCCAGAATCTCAGAGGTCACTTACAGGCACAACGGATAATACTATGCATGTGTATGTGGAATGGCATGACAACCTCAATGTACAGCCACCACACAAAGCCCCTCAGAAGGCTGGCACCCTTTTCTGATGGTTTCTCAACTAATCCTTTCCAGAAAATGTGATGGCAAGGTCAGAATGGCCACTTAGACATGGATGTTATCTGGAAAAGCTGGATTACTTGCTCGAATTGATTGTTCCAACAAGTAAAGACTTTCAAGGGGCTTTAAACCATACCTTCAGTGCTGTTCATTTGAGACAGCAGTTTTGCTCTGAGGTATTTATTAGGCATTTTTTAAGTGGGCAGGCTCCCAGCATGACTATTAAAGTAGTTTGGGGACTGAAGATATGCATTTGAAACTAGTGCTCCAGGTGATTCTCACTGTACGTGTGTGTGTGTGTGGGGGGCTGCATCTTGGACTCACCTGGAAGGTGTTAAGAAAGCACAGGTGTTTTGATTCTTATCACCAGATACTCTAACCTGGCACATCCTGGGAAGTGCAGAAGATTCTAGTGTGCAGTTAAGTTTACAAATCTTTGCTTTAGCTATAGCTGCTCAGTGAGTGTTCCCAGTATATTAATGTGCTGGAAATGGGGAAAAGTTTTCCATTTACTGAGATTTGATTCTTTATAGTCTTTGGAGTAGCAGAATGTGCTTGTGAGACAGAAGTTACAGGTCCCCTTTTACAATCTATGAGTCACCCTTTCCCTACCCTATTGCTCCCTATTAATGTTATTTGCTAGCTCCACCATGATATAAAATCAATGTGGTATGCATGGCTCTAGGATAAGCCATATAGATTTAAAAAAAAATTCCCCAGATAATTGTGGTGCTCAAATAGTGCTGCCACCTGTCTTCCAGATTTTTTGTGTGTGTGTTTTTCAATATTAGTATACATTTTCAGGAAATATAAATTCTTTAAGATGAATAAATTATTCATACTAGGAAAGCAGTAAATATGAGTGAACTCTCAGCATATATTGTAAAAACATAACATTTTAAAATAGAAACCTATGAATATACATGCTTACTAAAGATGTAAGCATGCATGATGATAATAAAAATTAAATTCAGCACATTTATTGTTTTTGAAATGAGGGGGGAGAAGTAGGATCACGAAAGAACACATGAAAGGTTCTGCATGTTTCATTATACACATCTTTAAAAGTAAAGTATGCTAATAAGGCAAAATATGATTAGATTGGTAGGTTACAGGACTTTTGTTGTATTATGTTTTATTCTCTGTAATTGTGTATGTGTTTGAAATTATTCACAAATTAATTAAAAGAACAGGGATGTATTATAGACAAAATAACTAGATTTACTAAACACTAAAATACAAAATAACTAAATAATAAGGCACAAAATTATAAAATACTAATCCTGGAAAGGATGGCAAAAAATCATCTTATTCAATGCCCGTACTGTGTTCATGTGTATGAAGGATTTCTAGAGGAAGATGAAGCTTTCCTGACTACTCATAGGTCACATTATTTTTCAGGATCATCTGAGGAGAGGAGAGGAGACTAAAGTTGCCCCACTAGAGTGGTGAGATTTTTCTGGACATACAGGGAAAAGGAGCTATATTTTTCATTATGCTTACACTCAACACTCCTATGACCATATGTGTGAGTTTTCCACAAGCAGTGATTCTCTGATACTTGGTGGGCATCAGGTTTTTGTCCTGCAATTCAATTCTGACACTGACAAGTACAGAGTTAGCACAAACTCTATGGGGGTGAAAGCTCGATCCCACAAGAATATCCTGTTCTTCAGATGCCAATCATGAGGCTTCCGAGTTGGGATCGCTCCCCATGTTGCCCATAGCTTCTGTCCTAGTTGGTTACAAATCAGAAGTTCCCACAATTCCCTTTTTGTATTTGATGATGTGCTAGAGGAACTCATGGAACACAGGAAACCGAATTGCTTACTATTGAAACAAACAAGATACTTTTTGAGATACAGATAATCAGGTGGGGAAGGAGGTACATCCAGTAAGATGTGGGAGTATCCTGAGTCCAGGGGCCTGTGTCCCCATGGAAGTGAGCCCCACCTGTCACATGGACTTGTTCACCAGAAGCTCTCTGAGTCCTGTAGTTTACAGATTTTTATGAGGGTGTCATCTAGTCAGCGTGATCAATGCTGGACATTCTCTAGTCTCTCTCACTTTCCAGAGGACTATATCGGAGTTGGGGTGAAAAGGTCCAAGTTTCTACTGATGGCTTGTTCCTTCTGGTGACCAGTCTCTTCAAGGAGCTCATGAAGAATCCCCTCATTAGACTACAAGATACTTCTGTATTGTAGGAAATTCTGAGGAATTAGACGCTCTGTGTCAGGAGCTCATGTCAAAGATCAAATATTAGAAAATAGATTCAGAACCTTGGTCTCTCAGGAAATTACAAGGGTTTTAGGATTGTATGCCAGGAACTGAGAGTAGAAACCAAATATATTTATTTTTATTATGTTGTACCTAGAACTTGGTACCTCACCAGCAGCATTTGATCTTTTCAGTGGCTACTTATTCCCACCAATCCTCATCTCTGCTTTCCCACTCTCCTTGGCAATCTATCCATCTTAATCTATCTGACTTCCTGTACTCAACCAAAACCACTAAGTACAGTTTTCAAAACTGTCCTCAGCAGAATCCTGGACCCTCTGCTTCCGTCCTCTGATTCATTCTGGTTTTATACCTGGGTAATTTCCGTTGTCCAGTTACTTTCATGTTCCTGTGGTATTGAGTATGGCAGCAGAAAATTGCAAAATCATGTCGACTAGATTCTCCTGCAAAGTGTGCATCTTATCTCAGCCGCTCCCTGATTGTTGCTTTATGTATTTTTTGACATTTCTTATAGCTGTCCTGAGGCACCAACCATGGAGAAAATCTCAGACACCTTGAGTGCCCCAGCAAAGTCTAACATCATTGTCTGGAGGCTAGAGTCTGGATTGCCAAAAGCATTAAGGCTTTCCATGTTTTCCCCATGTTTTCTTCTATTCTGTAATTTGTATAAGATCTTTATTTCCATTTTACTTGGCCCCCTTCTCAGAGAAGAGTAGGTTACACTCTACATCAGAAGTGTCAATGATCCATTGTGCTCTGGACTATTTTTTTCTTGGCTCTGGCCTTGTTTATTCTCATGTAGTTACTGCAGTAGATACCCAGCCTCTCTTCCTGACTTCTCATTTCCTCTGTAATCAACCAGTCATCGTGACCAGAAGAAGCCCTTAAAAATACTACCATGATTATTTTATTTCATTGCTCAAAAACATTTAGTAGCTCCTCATTGACTTCCAAAGCAAATTGTTTTTCAGCTGACTGTGATCTATACTGATAGTCTTGTTCCTCACAAATTTTCTCTTTTTACTTTTTAGACCCCACATTTGCACATATCAGGATATTTTTTTGTGAACATTGACTGCTTTCTACTCTCTTTTATCTCCTTCTAACTAGCACAAATTTCACCCCATGTTTAAAAGTATAGTGCAAATCTCAAATATCACCACCTTTGTATATTTTTAAAACTCCAATGCAGTTTTTTTTTCTTTTGAATTTAGTTTGTAATTCATTCATTCTCTCCATCACTGTGTTATTTTATACTATAAACTACCCACTTTTGTCTTTATCAGTATGAAGAATAAAAATATTTAATTTTTCCTTTTATAACCCTAAGTACCATCTATCAGAGTATGTGACATCAAAACATAGAGGCATCTTATTGAATTGAATTATACTGTGCATTTCTCTTTTGGCTAAGAAAGGACTCAGTAGGGAGAGAAGTGATCAAGGCTATCCTTATGTACAGAAGAATTTCTCTCCATGAAATTAATTGTTCTATCTGAGAATCAAAGCTTTGACTTCATTAGCCTCATGCTCTGATAAGTTGAATTGCTTCACGAAGTTTGCATGATTAAGCACTGACTACTTTGGATGCTTCCGTCTCTCCAGAAACCAATAACTTCTGAATCTCCTTTGTGCTGTTATATAAAGATTTCCTGTGCAAATGTAATTGCTTTCCTCAGCCAAGAAGGTCATGACTTTTCATAATGGATAAGAATATATGCTTAATAAATAAATTGACCAAATATTTTTAGTTTCTCTGAAACGTCCCTGTTCTTACTTCTGTCATCACTGCGATTTCAAATTGCAAATATAGTGAGTGCCAGTTATGATGTAGACCTTGTATAAAATTACAGCATTGGCATAGTTTTTGTTTGTTATAATTCAAAATAATTGATTATCTAAAGCACTGAAGCAGTGACTCTAAAGTCACTTTTTGTCCCTTTATCCTATTGAATCAAAAAGGAGAGGATCAAATCTATGTCTCATTCAGACTCCTGATTTCTCTCTTCTGCCTGTAATTGTTAAATTAGATATGCCTGAATTATTTGTAGCTCCTTCTGTAAATAGGTGGTCTGTTTCCTCACCTTTTGCTTCTGGTCTGTCTTTATGATGTGCTTTGATAGGGTAAATGCAAAAGAAGTGATTACCATGGTTTCTGATCTTCTAATTTAGAGGTTTTACTTTTGCCCACTTGGAAGACTTCCAGCATCATGTAGAAAGACTGGATGAAATCTGCAGGGAGAAGAAGAGTCCAAGATAGCCCAACTATTGCAGCCATCCTAGATGGAGCCCAGCATGTGAGGGAAGCTATCTTAAGACATCTCTTCCCATTGTAACCCTTAGCTGAGCCCCAGGTGACAAAAACAGAACTATGAGAAATCACAATCATCATTAAGCCACTGAGTATCAGATTGCTTTTTCATGCAGAAATAGGTAACTGATCTGTTAGCTACAGGTTAAGCATATTTTAATTCTGTTCCCTGACCCATGGAGTGTACTGAAGTGGAATTTCCCATCCACCTTTCTCCACGATGGTGAGGCACATAATAGCATCTAAGGTAAACCTAAAATAAAGATTATTCCAATGAAATGTTGAACCTCTCTAAACTTCTTTCCTAATTTGTCAAGTGAGGGTGGTAGATTAAGTTCATTTTAAGATCTTTCTTTGTTCTATCTCCCATAGTTCCAGCTCATTTTGGTAGTTAGATTCTCTGGAAGAAGTGGAACCCATGATTATGATTTTCCTCTTTGTCCCCTATTTGAATTGTTCTGGCCAGTTTATCCCTTGAGTACCTAAGGTACATAAGTGATACAAAATGGTAACAGATGAGATGTCCAAGTACACAGGGATGGTACGGGAATCCTCCTACTCTGCCTTTCCTGTGAAAGTCCTGTCTCTCCTATGTGAAGATGGTCTGTTTCTGAGGTGCTACATAGTTATGGCAAGAAATGCTGCTGGCTTCATCAGGAAGACGATTTATGCAAGGTGTCTGAGCACCCACTGAAGCTGTAGGTGTGAGAGTCAGTGTGCACATTTGTTGAGCCCATATCTTAAGGCTCAGTGGAGAATTTTCCACATGCTATCCAATATGCTCGATTAAATTTACGCAGATGTGACTTTGTTGTTGAGAGTGTTTAGGTGGGTTTTGGCTGTTGTGTTCCAGGTCTCTGCAGCTGTCTGATCTTATCATTTCACTTGAATTTTTTATGCTTGAAGATATTTCAGGATTTTCTCTATGACCTTGAATGGACTTGTGTCAATTATATCGCATACTGGAGAAATAACTAAAAGTGCCAGGAGTTATCAAACAAAATTTCATTTAGCACCAGAAAGAAACTGTTGAAGATAAAAGGCATAAAGTTTTGGAGCCATAAGACACATTAGAAGCTATCTAGTGAGGAAAGCGGAATTCAAAGGGCAAGAGGTTATGTCTAAAGTCACAAAGCTAGTTAATGGCATTCTGTGAAATTAAAAAAAAAAAACTCTATATTCTTTTATATTATTAGAAATGAGAGAAAACTCTTGAGTGCTCCAGTATTATGGCCGTTGTCCCAGGCTTGCCAAGTGTTCCTGTGTACAGTGATTACCCACAAGGACGTGGGTATGGGTGTGTGAGCAAAGGTATGATCAGATAATCCTAGGAGCAGCTGCAGTGCATATTCATGCTTCCATCTCTATATGCGTGTGTAGGGAGAAAGTGTACAAGGTAGTGATTTAGTTTGGTTGCTTCCTGGAAGGAATGATGGGTGAGCATGAGAGATATTTGCCATGCTGACCCCTTCAAGTCTCTGAAAGCTCTACAGTCTAGTCAGTGTCCTGGTGTCTCATGTGGCAGATTGCTCCCTCATAGTATCATGGAGTTTTCTCCTACTTTTCTGTTAGCCTTTAGGAAAATTAAGGGGAAGATCCTGGAGTTCCCCCTAGAGGCTAATACAAGTACTTGCGACTTACAAAATACACTGCAATGTCAGAATCATAGTATTTCCAGTCTTGAAAATTTTCTGATGAATAAATATATTAGCATGGTTTCTGTTTACTGCTTTCCAGATTTTAACAGCATAAATGTAGACTACGCATACGTGTGCCTTGTTCATAAAAAAAACTTACGATGGACATTTAAAAATAAGTATTTAGTGACTTTTCACTTTTGATTTGTGCTCACTGGACTTCTGTGTAACAGTGTAGATCATCTCCAAAGTAAAATGATAAGGATTTTAGTTGCCAGGGTGGTGAGCTAGTAAGCTGGAAAAATAACATAAGTCATAAGTGACTGTGTTGAATAGACCCCTCCCCACCAGCTACAATTTCCATGGAGAACTTGGCATATGACCGTTACAGATGCCATCTCTTCAGCAGAGACTGTATTCCCCATCAAGCAGACGCAGTGTGGATGCTGTCATTTACCATTAGTTTCTCAATGACAAATCCTGATAATACTGGAATTATAATGGTAGCACTTTCATGGGTGTTTAATTAAAAAATAACAAGAGAGGTAGAAATGTTTCTTTCATTTGTTTTCATTTCTCCATTAGTTCATGGCATATCACCAACCATAAAGAGGGCATCCGAGTCTGTTCCTGTTAAAGTAGCAGGTGGGTTTATTCAGCTTTTGTTGAGACACACAGACATATGGTTGGGAATACATGAAACTGTAAAAGGTTATTTTATGTCATACAAAAATATATTATGATGTATTTCTATAGCACAAGTACTACAAGTTTAACTATAATTTTAATATGTTTTTCCTAGCTGTCAGTTCTGAGAATGTAGAAAAAAAATGAGGAAAAAAGAGAAGAAAGCTTACATGTTGTTTTCATAGCCTCTCTTTTCACTTTCTTTCGGTGTCTTCATGCTGCCAATAGTGGAAGGAGGCCATTTGGGAAGTATTTATGGTGCTTTCTTCAACTTGATTAGGCTTTGCCAGGGCCTTCAGTTGCACTCTAACTGAATTCCTGTAATTTACAGGAACACAAAGTAGTCTTTAGAACCACGTCCACTGAACAGACAAGAGGAAAAAACACTGTTCTACCAAAGAAGGAAGTCCGCATCCAGAATATTTTACTGAGCACACCAGGAAGTGGTCATTACTTGTAGTTTAAACATCAGCCTTCACTATTGATGTTCATATTTATAGACTATCTGGCAGCAAAACAATGTAAAAGAGAGCTGCATTTTTCTTAGAATTTTGCTTCTCCAGTTTTAAAATTGCATAGGAAATAGTGATCTTGTAAGTATGATTTTGGCATTCTTCAATATTCTCACTGTTTATTACACTATGGGAACTCTTAAAAGTATTCAAAATGATTGAAATTAAGATGCTAAGAATGATTGAAATTAAGGTGTTAATTAACCTGGGCTTTCTATGAAAAATCTGACTTTAAATGGCCAGTCCAGCTGGCTACTTCAAGTAATTTTACATATGGGTTTTGATTGAGCATAGGGAGTAGCTATGAAAAGTACTGTTAAGTACTGTGTTTATTTTATAAATGGAGGTTTTCTTTCTTCCTTCCTTCCTTCCTTCCTTCCTTCCTTCCTCCCTCTCTCCCTCCCTCCCTTCCTTCCTTCCTTCCTTCCTTCCTTCCTTCCACACTGGGAAGTGAACCCAGGGCCTTTGCACTGAACCACATCCTCAGTTTTTTTGTTTTTTGTTTTTTGTTTTTTAAATTTTGGTGCATGGCTGCTAAGTTACTATGTTTCCAAAGCTGAGCTTGAACTTGAGATCTTTCTGCTTCACCCTTTCAGGGTGCTGGGATTACAGGTGTGGAGCACCATGCCCAGTGTAGAAGCAATTTCTGTGAAAACTATGATAGAAACTTAATTTGAGTATTGAATATTTCAATTCCCAGGTTTTACTTTCACAGCTAATTAGTTAGCAAAATGTTACTTAACCCTTTGTGAAGTGGGGACAATAATGTTTACTTTAGCAACCTCCACAGGATTATTGAACTCATCCAATCCTGGCTCATAGCCACAAACCACACTAGTTAATTAAGCTGCATGTTTAAAATAAGTAAATGGTGACTGAGCTAACATTCTTGTTACTGAAAGAGTCAAAAGAGAATCCCAAGTAATAACGCAAGTGGTGACTGTGGCAGCTATTGCTACTGGGCAAAAGCAAATGGCTATGGCGAAGGTCTTAGCAATAGGGAGAGGACATCTACCATGTAAAGAATTGTTCTTTCCTCATCCTCTAGTCTTTGCAGTCTTCCTAAGGGCTGACTGTTAGAAGAGCCTTGCATAGAGCCAGCTGGGGCAGTGAGGTTTTGAGAGTCTCTGGTCCAGCTTCACAAAGCAGAAGCCAAGCCCCTTGGGTTTGGAGCTGAGAGATAGTCACTGACACAGTTGTATGTAAAGTACTTTGCAGCTTGAAATGCATGTAAAGTATAATTTCACAATACAAAAGCAGAAATTTATAATCATTAACATTCTTGCTCTTTTAAATCTTGAAAAATAATAATGGCTCAGGTACTCTTAAATGATTTTCTTGTTGTCAAATATCTTCCCACTACCAGGGTACTTAATCAATATTTATACCACACTGGGCCATCTCGTGTTTGAGACTCAATGGCTTATGCATAATATGCTTATTCTGCTAGATGAAAGCAAGGATTTGAACATTATTGAGGAATGAAGGAAGCCTGGGGTAAGAAGAAGTGTGCTGAGAATTTGAATGAAGTTAGTATTTGTAATATGTAAGAGAAACTGATTTAGGTTTTAGTTTCCTATTCATTTTGCCCAAGAAAATTGTTGGAGGGGAAGTCATTGAGAAGAGAGATGCAGAATGTTATTCATTACATGTTCTGATTTATCTTTAAATTATTCTTTAGAAATGGTGATGAAACGTGGACAGCAATTATTGAACAAGGAATGTAGGAATAATTCTGCTTTTATTATTCTGCCTGCATAAAACCAGAACATACCTTAAATTTTGGAGGTAACATTACTGAGTGAATTCTTGATTCCTCAGAAAGGTTCATAGATGGCTGTGTTCTTTGAGCAGAGAGCAACATGCAACCCCAGGTCTTTAGTTCCTGGCTCATGGTGAGTTTATTCTATGATTTTTTTACATCTCATAGCACAGAGATGGTTTTCACGGTGGCCATAACAATCAGTGTCTTACAGGATGGTTATTGTTAGAGCAAACAGCGTTTGATTTTGCTACACATTAAAGGAAACAAAGAGATACTTAGTGGTCAGACAATGTTGATGCTGATGGTGATTTTTAAAAACTAACTTATTTGATGTACTCATATCAGGAAGACCTGGAACTACTTGGACATGAAGTTCTTATTTTATTTTAATACCACAGGTGAAAAATAAAGTAGTACGAGGCTTATATCTCAATGGTAGAGCACTTGCCTAGCATATGTAAAACCCTGGGTTTAATCCCCAGTACTATAGAGGAGAGAGAGGAGAGAGAGAGAATCTGATTGGATTTTTATGGAGGACAATTCTTTATATACTGTTAACAAAGTATTGAATATTTTCCTTAAACTTTTTTCTTCAAAGGCATTTTGTCGTTATATAAGAAATCTTAATAAAATGTTTTATTTTAATAAAATTCTGATGTTGAAAAAAAGGTCGGTTTCATATTTTCAAAGGAATAATCTTATAGAAAATAGAAAAAAAAAAGATCCCTGAGATCTTTCTTGTGCACCAGTCTCTCTCCAGTTTTAAACTATTTGTTAAGAGCAGTTTGACTTTCATTTTCTTGGAGAACCACTCAGTGCCTAGTTATTATGAGAAAGTAGATTTTGCTTC
>RJWT010001022.1:39192-53445 GCA_004365215.1 Cuniculus paca
TTTCTATCTAAATTAAGATGTACTGCCAGTAATGGATTCAAGTTAATTTGTTTAAGCTCAGATTGTAAATAAATGGCTATTGCCATGGTGATTTTGGCTACTAGACAGAGGGTGTAGCAATCGCTAATAAACAGCCCAACGCGGTAGAAATTTGGAAGAGGAACAAGAAATCTTCCTTTCCAAAGCAGTGTGAAAACCTAGAAAACTCACATCTGCTCTGCATTCCCCTGAGCTGGCAGGGCTGAGCTGTAAATACCAGCTTGCCTGTAGCACCCTCCAGCTCCCGGCACTGAGCTGGCGCCCACCCGCTTCGAGACTGCTCTTCCCTCTAGCAGAGTGGCCCTTGGGAGGAGACGCTCAGTACAGTTGGCATGAGGGCTCCTTAGGCAGATGAGTCTTTGCTCTGGTAACCTTCATGGCTACTGAAGGAAGGACCCATCCTTAAAACCATTTTTGGGGGACACTGGACAATCATTACCCTAACTTTGAGTGAGTTGTAGTCAGCAGCCCAGGAGCAATGTTACTTTAGATTAGTGAACCTTCAAGCTCATATGGAGAAAGTTTTTTTTTTTAATTATTTTATTCCAGATTTACATTTGTATAGTATGAGGATGCAGAAAACAGTATAAAGGGCCTTCTGCATGGCGATTTCAGCCTGTCCTTCTTCATTCTTCCTGCATTTTTCCAATGGCAGGGAGGAATCCTGAGGAGGTGGCTGGTATTGAGACTCAGGAATTATCCTGGCTTGAGTTCCCAATGGACTGATTAAAATTCTTTCTCTAAGGTAAAGTATTCCAGAAATAAAATACTTTTCTTAAAAAAGCCCTGAATATTGAAGTATATGAAAATGTAAATCTCGTAAGTTCATTAAAGTGGCAAATGTCCCATTTCTTGTGCCAAGAAAGTAGTGAAACAGTGAATTTAGGGGCTAATGGAAACACAGGTCCTACAGTGACTTTTTGGCAGTAGCAGGTGGGGTAGGACTCTGCAGTCTCCGCTCCTCAGAGCTGAAGTCCTTTTCCCACCCCATCTCTACGTCGTGAGCAAAAGTGTCAAAAAAGAAGGATATTACTCCAAGATGGAGGCCATAGTTTATCTTCGTTATTGATGTTCATTTTGTCCCACTGTGCAGATGTTTAGGCGATCATAAAACAGATCTATCACTTATAATACAGAGCAAAGTTTAAGGGTCATCATGTTTAATACTGTTATGTTTCAAATACTTCCAGTTTTCTGTCCCCTTGTCTCTTTCTTCATGACATCACGTAATTGTTTTGATGTAAGATGAAAATATTTAACCTCATAGTTGGTGCATTGAGACCCTATTTTATCCTATTCCTATTTTGTTTATTTCATTTTGCTGCAGTACTTGGGATCAAACCCAGTCCTTTTTGCATGCTAAGGAAGTGCTCTGCCCATGAGCTACATCCCTAATTCTTTTCACTTTTTGTTCTGAAAGAGGGTCTCACTAAGTTGTCCAGGCTGGTCTTGAGCTATTGACCTTTCTGCCCCAGTCTCCCATGAGCTAGGATTATAGGCCTGAGCTAGTATTCCCAGGTTCTGTTTCTTCTGCTCACTAGGGGACATTATTTCCCTTTATGAAACAGCTCAGCTATTACAGGTGCATCTAAACCTAGAAGAAAATATTCATCTAGTTCAGTCCTCTCATCTCATAAATGCTTCCTTATTTTACTTTTCAGTCTTCTATATTATGATGTCAGATGTCAGAAAAAGAGACCACATAGAAATTACTTGCTCAGATATTTTAATTAAGGGATTAATTTTAAGAATATTTTTATTGAAATTCAGTATTTCTCATTTTGATTTTTCCAAGTTGGAAATTAAATGAAAACAGTGACATCTTTGCTCATTTGACTAAGGGTGAGTAGACTAATTGTATTTGATTTTTTTTTTTTTTGATTCCTGAAGTGGAAGCTCAAACAAAGACTCACCTGATATCCTGCAAACTTCATAATATGCATCAGCTATTGTCTTAGTCAACTTTGAGCCACGGTGACAAAATTCCTGACTTAATCAGCTTACAAAGGGAAAGGGTTTATTTTAGCTTGTGGTTTCAAGTTCCGAGTGCGTGATCAAATGGCCCAATTCCTTTTGGGCCTGTGGCGAGGAGGCAGCATGTCATGGTGGGAACCTGTGACAGAGCAAACATGTTCACCTCATAGTGCCTGAGAAGCAAAAAGAGAGGAAGAGACTGATGTTTGATGAACCCCTGTAAGGGGACATCTCCAGTCATCTAAATCCTCCTGGTAGGCCTCCCATTCCAGCGTCTACTATTTTCCCATAGCATGAAGCTGAGAACCAAGTCTTCCACTATAGCAGCCAGGTTGCAGTACTTTGAGTGCTTCATAATGATCATGGTTTTACACATACTCCAGAGCACCAAATAACAATCAAATATTTGGAATGTACATAGAATTATCATCAGAGACATGAATCCATACTAGGTCTGACTCTGTAAAATGCTCCTTATGTTACCCCTAATGAAGTAGATAGTTGAATTTTGGTCCATGAGGCTAGAACATGGTAAATATTTGTTGAATAGCTATTAAAGTTGAAATTGAGGTGGCATCAATCTTTTATTTAATCCTTACTGGGGCAACTTGAAAAAAAGGAAGCATTATACACCATATGAATTTACAATGGAATGAGATTAAATGTGCTGATATCCAATAAAATATAACATCATAATTCCATCGGCTTCTCATCTTGAAGATGTGGTTGGTTGGCCAGGCATTCCAGTACTACATATTTGTTAACAAGAGGTAAAATCAGTGTTCTTTATTTAGTTTTCTATTTTTTGTGGTGCTAGGTATTGAGTTTAGGGCCTTACACGTGCCATGAAAGCACTCTACTTCTGGAATATATTCCCAGTTCCTTCATTGTTATCACAAGGGAAGACTAGGCTACAGTTACACCACGTATAGGCATCTGATTAAAGTTGGAAAAATCATGAGGTTGATGCTGGTCACTGAAAGGTTGACTGGCTTCACTCTCAGATCCCCCCTCATAAGCTCACTTTAGATGGAAAAATTTGACTTCTGAAACTTACTGTGCCTCTTAGAATGCCATGATTCAACCCTTTTAAATTACTCAGCATGGCACCTTTATGATTTAAAACATTGACAGCTCTGATTTAAACTAAACATTTTAACTATCCATAGCAGTGATGAGGAACCTTTCAGAACTTCCAATGACACAAATAGCCCGTTATGGTACTCACACTATAGGTTCCCCACAACTGATGTATACTATATGGACTAGACACTTGTCTAATTTGGTCGTTTGTTTCTGAGTTGTGAGCTATGATTACATTTTAGGAAAACTTCTTTTGTTTAATCAGCTCACAAGCCTTCCCTTTTAACGTTTAATTTTTTTTTTTTTTACTCTTCTCTATTCTTGGCTTTAATTTACACTTGTTGGTTGTCACTGATCACCCAGATAGTACCTCTCGCCTATGGTTTATTTGGTTGCTACTTTGGTTTATGAAAGAGTTGTTTGCTTTTACCCACATCATCCACATACCACTTTTTTCTTCTCATTTCAGCTTCTATTATGTATCATTTTATAATAGTGCCTCAGTTCCTGAACGCTTCTGTTCATGAACAATTCAACTTGTAAACAGAACTGTTAGGCAAAATTTCTTTCCTTTTGCAAACTGCATTTGGTGAACAGGAGGACCTTGACTGTCTTCTCTAGAATTGAGGAACAAATTGAATTGGTCAGTTCATATTTCATGCTTGGGAATATTTGACCTTTTGATTCTCTGTCTGTGCTTTCTTGTTCCTCAAAAGCCCCTTAATATGGAACGACAGAGGGCAAGACTCAAAAAGAAGAAAAGCAAAATGGAATAAAGCTAATAACCAGTTTATCTTAAAGTCCTAATACTTGGAATTAATTAAGAAAACCACAGAGCAGATCCTCTTGTAGAAGAACAAGGATGTGTTGTTGGTGCTTTAGTCCATAAATTCATAGGCTGCAGAGACCATGTCTATTTAAATTAAATGCCCAACTCAGCACCACATAAGATGACAGTAATGATCTGCGGTAAATTAGAGTGACTTCTGCTGCTGTGTTCCTTCCTGCAATGCCATTTCTTTGTTGTTGTGACTACATATGCATAACTTAATGAGAAAAATGTGCAACCACTTGTTTATATCAGCAAACTGAGAGAAATAGCTGAGAAGAAAAAGTTTGTCTAAATTGCCAGAATTGCTTACTAAAAAAAGAAAAATCTAAAATCTATTTTCCTAAAGAATTTATTAGGTTTGGTACATCAAAAAGATAAAGTATTAGCAATTTTAGAGAAAATGGACAATTATTGTCCCTAAATCCATGTGCACATACACTCTGTTTTCTGTGATTATTGTAATTGTTTTGATTGTTGTTAAAATAAGTTAAATGAAAATTACTTTTGCTCTATCCTCTTACTATTATGACCATTGAAATTTAAACATTTAAGTTTGACATGATGATCACCTCTGCTCAGATTCTACATTTTCTAATTAATGTAGCCATGATGCATGTTTCAGTTTAGTAAGTTTTGTGTTGCTATAATGAAATACCAAAGACTGGGTACATTTTAATGAAAAGTGGTTTATTCAGCTAACAGGCATGGAGGTCCAAGAGCATACTGTTGGAATCTGCATTCTTTCTGGTGAGGGCTTTCTGGTTATCAATTCATGGAACAAAAGTAGAAAGGAGAAACTGGTGTGTGCAGAAAAGCATGTGTACAAGAGACCTACGATTGGTGACAAGCTCACTTAATCTATTGTCCACATAATCAGTCCAGTCATATCAGATCAAGAACTCATTCTCACAAGAAAAGCATAAATCCCTCGTACTGGCCAAGAACCTTTTAATAATGTTACACTGGAGGTCAATGCTTAATAGGAGTTTTGCTGGGGACAAACCATACTGATATCATACCTGCATTCCATCAAGTGTGTGTTATTTGCATGTGTACTATTCCCAATCTGAAGAACATGCACATTTACTGATAAAACTACATTCCTTTACATATGTTGGCAATTAGAAAGCACCCTGTACCACTTTTCTGAATGTATTATTATTTTTCTCTGAATACATTTGCTTTTTGATCCCTGCCTTTCAACAATATTAACATCCTTGTGGCGTTTTTAAAATCAGGAATAATTATCTAATTGAATATAGAACTGTCCATTCAGAAATGGCTTGTTTTTCTAGACATCTGTCACCTTTTGTGTGCCTAAGAATTTAATTAGTTATAAATATACATTTGCCATACAATGTCTATTCTCCACTAAAGAATAATATTTACTTTGCAATGTATAAATATATTTATAAATATCTTCTTACTGTATATGTTTCCAAATGTGGAGTACTTAGATACACATCAGTGTTATTAATTGTGAATTTTAAAATTGCATGGAAATGAGCAGAACCACAGAATGTTATCTTAGAATAATTCAAGGAGAGCTTATGAAGCACTTCTATACAAATCAGACGAGTTGACTAGACAAAGAAGAAAACAGTGTGTTATTTTAAGGGAGTCACCCAGAGAAAAGTATTGTGCTCTGACTAGATAACAAAATGGCAAAACAGTGGAAATAGGGACTATTTTGCACCTTACTGTTTTAAGAATAAACTGTAAGCATTTTAAGTGGTGAGTCTTTATCCCACTATCAATGTCCTTGTTCTTGGATGACTTATGAATGTGCAGCTGAATAAGGAGTTGATTTTTTTATTTGTTGTATCTGATATCTTTTTTTATTAATCTAATTCTAAAGTTTGTAAGAACCATATGTTTATGAAGTCTATACTTGTGCTTAGCTACTTGGGAATAGGCATGTTAGAAATAGGACAGCTCATCAAATAAACATTCCCCATTAATGCAATCCTCTGAGTTATTAACTCTTGTATTTTGGTTAATGTACTTTGAAAGTATTTTATGTAAAAATGTACATAATGAGAAATTTTGTTTCAAAAAATATGTACATGTCAGTTTTCTTTGTTTTATAGCGTGGATCTGGATCACTATGAAGTCTAATGCTGTCTTTCTTCTGCAAAGATTTCTTTTTGTCTGTAGTTATTTCCCTTAAATGCATGCTGGTCTTCACAAGAGAGTGGAACTATTTTAGAGACTATGAGTGGAATAAAACTAATTCATAGCCATTATTAGAAGGATAACCAAAGTATGCTCAATACTAAAAGCATCTAAATGGTGATATTTCAAATGCACAGAAAATCTCATTGTTAATAAATGTTGTTAAATTTCACCTTATTATTTAGCAAAAGTGATACTTGAGCTATGTAGGAGCTAGAAATGGTAATATTAATATTTATAGTAATTTTATGTTGCATTTGCATAGTGCTTTACTGTTTTTTACATGCTTTCACGTAGTACTGCTTCTGAGTCCCTCAACAAAGAATAAAAAAATGACTCCTTGATTTATTAAAGACAAAGGATCAAAAAGATAAAATGGTTTGACCAAATTTACTGTTAGTAACTTAGTTCCCACTAATAGCTAATGATTAAATTTTATTAGTATTCCAGTTGATGAGGAAGTAAATAAATTAGAATATAGGGCAAATAAAAGTAGGCATAAAAGACATTCGGGGTGGATTAGAGTGCTTGGTCATTATTCTGTCAGATCAACTAGCAATTCTGAATATAGACTACATATTTTTTAAAAAATCCAGGCAAAACTCCAATTCCCCAGTTTAGGAAAAAGGCCAATTTATATTAGCTTGATTTATTATAAACCTTCAAATATTTTTTAAGCCTTCACAGGTATAAAGATTTATGTGAACTCGGATGCGACGTATATTCTTATCATCTGTGAATGTTCTATACTTGTCTATTCCTTCATCTGTAGAATATCAGTATCTTTGGTACCATAAAATATGCAATTCATTGCTTAAAATGGATTTAAAGTCTACTCAGTTCTTGAGATTCTGGTTAATTTGTCAGGAAAAGTGGTGGTTTGTTGGGAAATATTTCTTGGCTTCAGAGGAATAAACTAAGGATACAAACTCTTTTCATATCACCTCCTATGCTAGTAGTATTCAGATTTCTTCTTGTTGATATATTTGACATGACATGATGTAGTTGAAACTCTTCATCTTCTCATTGATACTTCCTCTTCTAATGAAATTGAAAAAGGGTGAAATTTTATACTTTTTAACTAATGATGTTGATTTGTACTTGACATATTTAAAGCACTATATATTCTTTACTTTGCGTTCACAAACTCTAACACAGAGTTTTTATCCAAAATTTTTACGAGATGATTCACTTATAAAAACGGTTTATAGAACCTTTGGATTTAGGCCACTAACTATCCTAGTTTTAAAAGCATCCATGTAAGTAATAATCTGTTCACCATTGGTACTTGCTTTTTATTGGTAATTAAAATGATCTGAAATCAAAATGAGAGTAATAAATAATGCTCACTTTCAAAGAGTAAGGCAGTAAGCAAGATAGTTCAGACTGCTCTTAAGGAACATGAAGGCTTTTGTGGCAAAATTTTTCTATACAAAATGTTTGAAGTCTGTTTTTGAAATGGTTACATATTATGAAAATGTTTAAATTTTTATAACTATTTCTCTGCAATTTTAATTTAGCTTCTTGTGCAAATATGGAGCCATTCTTATATTCTGACAGAAGAGGCAATAGTGTTTCTGGTAGGGCTCAACCTATTATGAAATTCTCTCATCTTCCGCATACACAACCACTAAGAGAAACTGAGTCCTGTGAGGTTGGAGATTCTGAGAGGAATGCTTGAAAAGCTTTTAAGGACAAGAGAAGAATACCCATGATCAGTTTTTTCTGTTTCTCAGTTTTGTTTGGGACTCTTCCAAATATTATCTGCTATAAAATTAAGTGTATTAAGTTCTTCATTTACATATAAAAATGAGAGAGAAATACGTGTAACAAATCACCACAAATTTGGCAGTTTAACACAATGCATATTTAGTAGCCCACAGTTTCTCTGGGTCATGACAAGTTCTTTGCCAGTTCTCATAAGGCTAAAGTCAAGGTATTGAACAGGTTGGATTCACATCAATAGGATCAACTGGGGGAGAACTTGTTTCCTTGATCATTTCCATTGTTGGGAGAACCCCGTGTCTTTTGGCTATATGACTTTTATCTCCAGTTATTTGATACTTTTTCATCTGAGCTCACCTCAAGTCCTAAAGGCTCTCTACAGTTTCTTGTCCTGTGAACTTTTCCATGTCAGTAGAGATTTTGTGTCCATTCTGTTACAAAGGTATCTTTTGTAATAAAATCACAAAGGGGCAGCCCATCACCTTTGCCATGTAACATAGTCATCAAAGAGTAACATTTGTCTTAGTCACTTTCTTCATTGCCAGAACAAAGCACGTAAAGCTCCAGATTTAAAGAAGTTTATTTTGGCTAATATTTCAGAGCATGGTGAACGGGTCTGGGTGTAGGAAAACTGCTCAGGTCACAGCAGCCAGGAAGCAGAGAACAAAGGCAGGAAGTAGGGAGGGAGGCGTACCTTACCAGACCCTGCTCCCACTGACCTGCCTCTTCTGAGCAGGCCTTACCTCCAAACATCACAATTACCTATTTAGCTCCTTGATTCAATTACCCTTCAAAAGCCTTGAGACTTTTGGGGTATATCTGGGTACAAAGCATAACAGCATCCTATCACCTTTGCATATTTTAAGTTAAAAGAAAGTCACAGATCCTGCCCACATTTAAGGCAATGCAGTTAAATAAAACCAGAACGCTGAGATAGGTGGGGTGAAGTGAGGATCATGAGAAACTATAAAGCATGCATACTGCATTTGCTAACTAAAGGCACACAGGAGCTAAGATAGACTGCTAAATGTTACTGACTGAAAGCTTCTTATTATTAACCACTGTATTTTCCTATCTCCATGGAATACAAATAAGCTAAACACAACTATGTAAGAGTATTGCATGATATACTTTGGTAGAATTTTGAAGTATAAATTAAGCAATATCATTTTTACCTACGAGAACGTTCTTAATTGTAAGTCACCCCTTAAAATACAGCAGTACCTCGGTTCATGAACTTCATTCAGTCCACAGTTCAGGGGAAGAGGCTGCATTAGTGTTCACCACCTGATGCAGAGCTCACTAATGGAAGTAAAATTTTGTTGGAACTTGTGTTTGCAAACTGAATTGTTTGCAAGCAGAAGTGTTCATGAACCAAGGCATTACTGTATGTTTATGCAGCCTCTTGTCTGTGTAGAAATGTAAGTATGATACTGAATTAGATACCAAGCACTAGTAGCATGGGGATTCACTTTTGCTCTCTATAAAGTGTTAAGCACATTCACGTGAGAGAGGAAGTGACTTTTTCAAGGAATTTCTTACAAATTCACTAGTAAGTACAGTGGGCCCATGTTGTTCTCTGTTAAAAAAAAAGTAATTTAATATTTATCCGCATAGTGTCTAGTGGAACAACAGCAAATGCACTCTGAGTTCCTCGAGCATGATGTTGTGGCTATGAAGTGTTAACTGTCCAGGTTCTTTTTTAGAACCAGAGATGATAAAACAAAAGAATTGTAGTTCTCTTTTTCTCCAGATGGCTCTTAAAGACCTGTCAGAAAAAAACTCCTCTGTTTTTGTTTTTGTTTTTGTTTTTTTAATCTGCTTTAGAGCACTTCAGATCACTTCCTATTTAGTCATATTAATGGGTACTAACAGAGACAAAGTGTGAAGCCAAAGGTTTTTCCCTACTTGCAGCTAAAAAGAAGGATCCGGAGTTTTTAAAGAGGGAGAAAATCTTTACACATGAAGAGTTGGGTCCAGGTCTCCTTTCCTCCTGCAGCAGCTAGTAAGTTAGGAAGCAAAGGATCCTCAATGTAGGTTTCCCAAAACTTACTGATATGGGTACTAGGCTGCATTTTCTATAGGGGCCTGGGTGGGGGGAGAGGCCCCACTGCTATTCCCTCGCCCAGATTCACCTTATCTGTGTCCAGTTAGTAATTTCAGTTAGCAGTCTCTCTCAATTTGATGTGCTTTCTGTGGTATTAAATATATCTTTGGAGGCACTCTCATTTCTGAAGTGTATAAACAATAAGGTTTCTCCTTAAGACAGTCCTGTAGCTGAGAAATGAAAATGATTCTTTGTAGTATCCTGAAGTGTAATTACTCATGTTACTAATTATAACTTGCTGCTTTTTTCAGTTTAATAATTGCTTTTTGGTTTTTTGATTGTACAAAAAGGAGATTTTTTTAATAATAAATAAAAGCATGAAAAAATAAGAGAATAGGACACAAGGAGGAGTAGATGAATATGCATCAAAACTGTTTTTTTGGCTGGTGATATAGGGTAGGGGAAATTTATGAAAACAGGGAGAAAATTTCTGAATGATGCTCAGAGCCAGGATTCATTGTGTCGCTTAAAACACATTTGATTTGCTACCCTAAATAATGTCTGCTTTCAATTTCAAAACATGGTAGTTATAAGTAGTGAGTTAGCAAGAGGTTGCAGAGAATTGGTGTATGAAGGCCTGCTTTCCACCGTCCCTAGTCAGCTGGCAGACAGTGATTGGATCTACAATCTAGTGGTCCTCACAGGAAGAACCTTTCCTTTAAGAAGGAAAAATAATTTTGTTCTTCATGTATTCATTACATTCCTAAGGACCAATATAATGTGTGTGCTCCCTAATCATTCTTTTAGCTGCATGGAAAAGAGTATTTTTGCTGCTCTGTGCTTCATATATGAGCCAGGAAAGGTAGCACTTAGAATAATCTACCTTAATGCTTTGTTTTGCTTCTCTCTTTGCACACAAGCATGGCTATTACATCTGTATCAGTCAGAGTCACAATGGGAAACAGATGGCACTCGCAAATTAGGATAATTCCAGGGAGGTATATTTACAAAGGGACTATTTGCAAAGTAGAATCACAGAGCAGCTTAGTAACCTGGTTTAATAATGGAAAAACTATTATTACTCCTAGGCTGAAGGAAGGAAACAGCTTTCAGAAAGCAAGAGGAGACAGTTAAATAGAAAATGGCAACTTAATCAAGGGACCCAACCAGCCAGAAGTTACTACCTGGCAATAAGAAAGAGAACACGGGGCATGGCTGTCTTGACTTCCCTTTCCCACTAGACCTTCCATTCTCCAGCCAGGGGCCCCGCAGGAAATCCAACTGAAAGCCAGAGAGCACTCGGCCTCCAGGAGCAAAGAGTAATAATACAGAGAGAATAGAGGGTAGGGTTGGAAGGAGAAAATAGAATAGGATGTGGGACTTGTAGCACACATTTCAATACAGGTAAAGTAGTATCTTGAAATGTAAGTTATTTATGCCTTGTGATCATCAGAATAGATAAAATAGCAAATATTTGGTACTTATGAGGAGTTCAGGCTTTAAGAGCTTTGCTTTGTTGAGTTCGAGAGGCAGGAAATACAAAATCCAGCCCATTTATTAGTTGGGCTTATGTACAGGCAAATGAGGAGATTTCCATATTCAGACTATCTTATTTTCTTTAAGAGTTACCTCTAATTATAAGCTCCTAGGAAAATTGTATAGTTGGTCTTGCATGTGGCACTTAATCAACTGAATTTTTAAAAATTAATTTGTTCAATATAGGTCAACATCTAGATAATGGGGTTTTGTGAATGGAAATTTTCAGATATATGAAAATCTTTTAGAAAGCATTTGCAAACCAAAGCACAGGCAGTTCTGGGTTGATATAGTTGAAATCAGATAGGGAAGTGCTGACAGATCACTTCTAGGATACAAAATTGGAGATAATGATATTAGATACATTTTCAGGAAGTAGTCTTTTAAAAGTATTTGGTTGTATACACCTTTGTGTATGCAACTTGACATAATGTTTTCAAATATGAACATCTGAGTCAGTTGAATAAAAGGCATTATAAAATGAGGCAAAATAGGGCCAAGGATATAGCTCAGTGGCACAGCACCTGCCTGGCAAGTGTGAGGTCCCGGGTTCGATTCTCAGTACAAAAAAAAAAAAAGTAGTGCAAAACATGCATTGTAGAGTAGGGAAGAGGCTTGTACAACACATGCAAATTAAAAAGGACTAAGATCCAGTGTATACATATAAAATGTATAAAGAATCTGTATAATCAGCAAACTTAAGAGAGATAACCAGGGGGAAAAAGGAGCCAAAGATTTGAAGCAGCTCTTTACCAAAAAGCAAATTCAAATGGCTACTAAACTTTTCGGAATCAACTGCAATTGTAATTAGAAATGTTAATTAAAACTACAAAGAGATATAATTACATATGAACAGTTATCAAAAGAGTCTAACAATTTCAAATATAGATAAAGAGATATAATTTTCATATGGTTGGAGTACAAATGATATAACAATTTTGAAAAACAGGTTAGCATTGTAGTCAGGTTAAAGATGTGATAGTTTCAGACCCAGCAATTACTCTCCTGAGTCGGTATGCGAGGAAGTGATTCATACATGATCTCCTCCTTCATGTACAAGAATTTCTTAGCAGCAGTTTATTTTTTTAGCTCGTTCTGGTCAATACATAGAAATAACCAAATACTGACCAAGGGTAACAGGATGGATAAAGCATGGTATAGTCATACAATAAATTACTATCTGTCAATGAAAATAAATAAACCTTAGTTATATGAAACAGTATAACTAATTTTCAAAAAATACTGTGTGAACAAAGCCAGAGAAAATAATATGCGCACAATTTATGTATTTTATATGAAGTACAAAAGCAGGCAGAGAGAAAACCCGTTTGTGCTGCTTTCTGGTGCATTCTCTGGTGTTAACACTCTAAGAAAAAGAAAGAAAATCACTGCAGAGAGCAATGATTGTTTCTGATGGAGGAGGTAGTGGTTATATGGGGGAAGTCTCAAGAAGGTTCCTGGCCAACTTGCATTTATTCACATACAGTGCTTTCACATGTATTTCTTTGCATGTACTCTTTAATCTGTGCCTATGTGATTATGCAGGGTTTTTTTTCTGGTAAAAACAGATCAACTGCTTTGTGAAAGTCAATTGATTCATCTTTTCTCCATATTCTGCAATTTAATCACTGTCTGCCTCCCAAGGGGTTTAGTGGCAGTATTTTTAATTCACAGAGAATTCTCATGAGAATTTAAACTGAGAAGAAATATGAATATATAATAAATATTTATTAGACTTGCACCATGTTTTGTTGTTTCCCTGCTGGCACTTGGAAAGCAAAGGCTTCCTAAGGTGTACATGAGAAACTTTGGGTTGTAAGGAGCAAAGTCAGCCCTGGTATTGATGGCTTAACTGCCGAGAGTGAGCTATTTGAGAGAGCTTGGTGAGAATGAAATACAAGGTAGCTCAGACTGGAGAAATGGCAGCACCATGCTGAAACTAGGGAAGAGAATCATCCTGTGCCCTTAGCAAATGTTAGGAACCAGTGCAAGAGATTTTTGTTTTTATGTGTTTTTTGCTTAGGTTGAAGCTGAGTCACTATTAATAAAGATAATGGGAGAAATGAAGACGCTCCCATAGAAATGGTCAAATGCCTTTCTTTTTATAACTCCTCCAGCTGTGCTGGGAATTCATGAATCTTCAAAAAGAGTTTTACTTTTATCCCCAGGGAGTTGAGACAGTCTTTGCGAGCCTGCTTGAGTTACACACACTTTTTTATTGGGAGGTGTCTTAACCAGGCTTTGGGAGGAGACTGTTTGTCACAGGTTTAATTACACCCTAAAGGGTGTGGTGTATCTATCCATTCAGTATTTAAAAGTAGTTTTCTATCAACAAAATGAAAAGACATCCTATCAAGTGGGAGAAAGCATTTAAAAACTGTATATGAGAGAGATTAATATTCAAAATATGTGAGAAACTCCCAACTCAATATCAGAATTAAAATCAAAAACAAGAAAATCCCAAATAATCCAATATAAAAGTTGGCAAAGGATTTAAACAGACGTTTTTCTACAGATGACTTACAAATGGCAAAGAGATATCTGAAACTGTGCTCAACTTCACTGATCATTTGGGGGTGCAAATTAAAACCACAATGAGGTATCACCTCATCGCTGTAAGGATGGCTGTTGTCTATAAGGAGAAAACATAACGAGTGTTGACAAGGATATGGAGACAAGGGAATTCTACACACTGCTGTAGGGGATGTAAATTGATAGAATCATAATGGAAAACAGTATAGGGGTCCTCAAAAAGTCAGAAATAGAATTATGACGTGGTTCAGATCTTACTTCCTCCAACCTCACCCCACTTCCTAACAGCACATTTAGCTAAGAATTCTTC
>RJWT010001023.1:0-53446 GCA_004365215.1 Cuniculus paca
CAGGAGGGAAAATAAAAGTAGCAAAATATCTCCGTGTTCACAGTTCTGTGATAGTGTCCATGTCAAACCCCAGAAATGTGCTGTGTATTCCACTCAAGTTTGCAATGGGAATTGTGCTGGGGTATGGAGCTGATCTTGGCCTCTGATGTAGCACTTGGGACTGGTCTTCTGTTGGTGGAGTTCTCCCGAGCCCAACTGCTGGCTTCTTGGTGCTGCTTTAGATACTTCCATGTTGCTGGTCTTGCTGATTACTCTGCCCTCCAAAGGTGTGTGTGTACCCACGCCCCAGGGCCAGCTGTCCTGGGTCTCAGGGTTCCAGTTAGTCTGCCTGCCAGAGGTATGTATGCCAAGAACTGGAAATATTTGGTATTCCTTTGAAATCAAAGTTTCTCCTGCCAGGCATTGTGGCCCATACCGGTAATTCCAGTACTCAAGAAGCTGAGGCAGGATGATTGCTGTGATTTGATGCCAGCCTGGGCTACACAGCAAGTCCAAGACTAGTCTGAGCTACATAGCAAGACCTTGTCTTGCAAAAAATAGTGTCTTCTGTTACTGAAGGCCCCTAAGTCATAAAAAGGCTGCTATGGGTTACAATAAAGAAGAAAATTGGCACAGGGAAACTCACTTAGATATGATTACATTGAACTCCCTTCCAAAAAAGTTCTTAAACACTATTCCAACATTATTTGTTCTAAGTTATTCTCTAGTTTTCTTAAATTTTAGATAATAGCATTGGAATTTTGATTCAGAAGAAGACTGTATCAAAAACTTAGACTTATGAAATATTTCAAGATTTACACAGCCATTACCAAACTAGAATTTATGCTTGATGATGCAGTATAGCTAATGCTTCAGCAAAAGCTCTGTAGTGAACAGAGGCCATCCATTTCAGTATACAGCCTGTAGGAAGTTTTTCTAAACCTAATTGCAGGGGCCATTTGGGTTAGAGTGAGGTTGTGCTGTAAATCTGCCACTCTGAGAGGGCCAACTTTCTCAATGCATACTGAACCAATATTCTTGCTATGAAACTCTGTAAGCTAGATTCACTATAGTAAAATGCTCCTCAATAAACTTGTTTTCACAAGAAGTTTGCCCACTCATGCATCCCAAAGCTGTTGTAATCTTCATTGTTGAGGCTGATCTAACAGCAGGGACATTATTCTATTCCTTGACATGTTTAAAGTTCTCTAATGAATAAAGCTAACAACTTGTGGCTGCTTCAACTGTCATTTGATTACCCCGGAGGGATTTTTTTTTCTTTTTTTGTCTTTAACATTGGCCTCCTAGTTTGTTTTTAACTACCTTGTGCACAGAAGTCTGAAGGGGAAAGCAGATCAAAGATCAGCTCGCAACATAAAAAGCAGCTGTAGTTAATTAAAGGCAAATGAAGGACATCTGACCAGCTTCTTTATGAGCCGCTTTGTCACACATTCAACAGTCTATAATCTCAGTGACCTTGTCCCTTGGTCCTGAACTGTTGCCAAACCTAAGAATTGGATATATCTCAACTTATACACCAGTGGAAAAAAGGAAGGAATGTCCAGGGTGTGGCTTAAAGAAAGAAATAATGATATGGAAGAGGAATACAGTGAAGGTGGAATTATCTGAAACACACAAAAATCACTTGGCGATTCTATTCTAGCATGTCTTTTGTCACATTGAAAATAGGTTGTTAATTTGCATCTCTCTAATAACCAGTGATGTTGAGTGCCTTTTATTTATTTGCCGTTTGTATTTCTTTCATTTGAGAAGTGTGTATTCATCTCAGATGCCCATTTTTGGGCTGAGTCTTTAAATTTGGGGGGAGTCTGATTTTTTTCAGTTCTTTATATGTTCTAGGTATAAGTGCTTCGTCTGAAAGACTGGCTAAAATTTTTTCCCACTCTGTTTTTACTCTGTTGATGATTTCTTTTGTTGTGAAAAATCTTTTTAATAGGATGAGATCCCAGTTATTGATTCTTTGTATTATTTCCTATACAATTGGGGTTTCTTCATGAAATCTTTGCCTATACCCATGTCTTCAAGAATTCTGCCTATTCTCTCTTCCAGCATTTAGTGTTTCTATTTTAATATTTAGATCTTCGATCCATTTTGATTTTAGTTTAGTGCATGATGACAGACATGAGTCTAGTGTTAGTCTTTAGTGTGTAGAAAGCTAGTTTTTTTCAGCTTTTTCAGCTTGATATGAAAGAGGCTTTTTTCCAGTGAACGTGTGTCCTTTGTCAAAGATAAAGTGGCCATGTATGTTTGGAGTTGTGTCTGCATCTTCTAATCTGTTCCACTGGTTCTCAGGTCTGTTTTGTTTAGTTTTTTTTTTTTTTTGTGGCCAGTATCATCTTGTTTTTATTACATTAGCTTTGTAGTATAATTTCAATTCAGGAATTGTAGTGCACTCTGCCTTGCCTTTGTTGCTGAGAATTATTTTTGCTACTCTAAGTCTCTTCTGGTTCCAAAGAATGACTATCATCAAGAAATCAACCAATAAAAAAAATGCTAGAGGCAGCCGGGCGTGGTGGCTCACGCCTGTAATCCCAGCACTCAGGAGGCTGAGACAGGCGGATCGTTGTGAGTTCGAGACCAAGGCCAGCCTGAACGGCATAGTGAGACCCTGTCTCAAAAACAGGGCTGGGGATCTAGCTCAGCGGTCTAAGCGCCTGCCCGGCAAGCGCAAGGTCGTGAGTTCAATCCCCGGTGCCACGAAAAAAAGAAATGCTAGAGGGGCTTCAGGAGAAAGGAACCATTCTCCACAGCTGGTGGGAATGTAGACTGGTACAATCACTGTGGAAATTACTATGGAGATCCCTTTAAAAACTAGGTTTAAAGATCTCATTTTGCCCAGCTATTCTCTTTCTGGGTATCTTCCCAGAAGAATTAAAAACGTCATACCACAGCAGTATGTGTGCACTCATGTTTATAGGAGCACAGTTTGTAATAGCTAAATTGTGAAAACAACTCAAATGCCCATCAACCAAGGAATGAATAAAGAAGATGTGATTGTCTTATATAATGGAGGACTACTTGGACATGAAGAAGGATTAGTTTGAGGCATTTCTATATAAATGGGTGCAATTTGAGACCATACTCTTAAGTTAAATAAATTTGACTTACATGTGTAAACATCACATTGTCTCCCTAGTGTGAGAAACTGAAACAGTAAATAAGGACCAAAATGTACAGTAGATATTGTGAAATAGGAAGAAATTGTTCAAAAGGAAAGAAGAACTAGGGTGGGGACAGGGGAAAGGAAAAAAGGGAAAAGGAAAAAATGATTTAAAAAAGGATAAAGTGGAAACACTGCATTGTAAATATGGAGGAGAAGATGGGTTGAAGGAAGGAGAGGGGATGGGAGAAAAAGAAAAACCAAAATGTACCATGAATAGGTACAAATTCCCTATGATGAATATGATCATTGTGTATATCTAAAATGTACCAATAAACTTAAATATAAAAAAATAGTTTGTTATAGAGAACTGAAGATAGGTAATCAGGTCATATAAGACAATATTTGATAGGTGAAATTCAGTATGTGTTCTATTATGGTTTTAAAGAAAATGAACTAAGAATACTCTTTCAATATCTAGTATTTGAATTTTAAAAATTGTAATCATTACTATATTTTAAAAGTTATTTACATCTAAATCACTGAAGTAAAACAATAACATTTTAATATCAAATGCAATATATGTTCATTCTAAAAACTTTAAAAATTCCAAAGACAGGTGTAAAGAAAATGAAATTCCCCAAAATCCTAGGGTCTGAAAGAACCCTGTTAAGATTTATATTTAAATCAAGAAAGCCCTTTGACTACACCTGGTGACAAAAGTAACAAAGTAGCACAGTGTATTTATGTTTGTGGATGGCTAAAAAGACTATCATATATACAGATATTTGGAGTAAAAGGTTTCAGTTCTTGCAAATCATTAG
This sequence comes from Cuniculus paca, assembly GCA_004365215.1. Lineage (NCBI taxonomy): Eukaryota > Metazoa > Chordata > Mammalia > Rodentia > Cuniculidae > Cuniculus > Cuniculus paca. The sequence goes on from RJWT010001023.1 coordinate 3,925, forward strand.
CACCAAGAAAACAACTGTCAGGGTCTACACTGGTCCTTTAAAAATGCATCTCCAGCACAACTAAAAGAAAAGCCCTAGATCCTCTATAATCCCCAACATGATTGGACAGTTCCTGTCTCTGCCATGAGTTTACTTGTTATGGCCAAAATGGTACATATCATGCCCCGACTTGCACATTCTCTCGACTGGATATTGGGAGACATAGAGAAAATGCCTATTGCATAGTATTATGCAAGAAATAGAAGATCATATCTCTAGGAATGCTATGGAATTGCAAACTATTACTTATTGACTACTACTAGTGATAATGAAGTTGTATGGAGGATACTAAAAATCAGTAAGGTCCCACTTTTGAGCTTTTACTATGTACTTGGAGGTATAATATTAAAAACAAATAAAATATCAATAAAAATTTTAAAACGAGTTCAACTTTACAATGTAAACTGTGCAAGGCAATCATCAAATCAATTAAACTTCTGAAAAGCAATTATAAAGTAAACAACATGGGGTTTTGGTGTGGTTATTCGTTTTCATATCAAACATCAGAATTGAAGTTGCTACCTTGGCCACCCACAAATATATTTACAAGGCATCATCACTGTTTAACATTTTTGGGGTCGTAAGAGTCCCTGGAGACTGTGGCATGTAATTTTAATTAACCTAAAGTGGCATTTATGAAGATGATTTTACTTCCTGGAAAGAACCACACATCAGATGGAACTGAGGTGGGAGGGGCAAATACAGAAATGGACTGGACTGAATGACACCATCTTCAATACTGCACTATTTGAATATTGTTTTCCCTCCAAGATTCATATGAAATTGAATTGCCATTGTAACGGTATTAAGAGGTGGGATTTTTTTAAGAAGTGATTAGGCCATAAAGGCTCTACCCTCATAGGTAGGATTTGGTGTCACATGGGGCCATTATAAAAGAGTCATTTTGGCCCCCTTTTCTCTTTTGACCGCTCTTTTCCCTTCTGTCCTGTCTGGAATGACACAGTAAGAAGGAAGGTCCTTACCAGACGCGAGCCCTTTGAGTGTCCTTCCCAGCCTCTAGAACTGTGAGTTAGTAAATTTCTCTTCAATCTAAATTACCCTGTCTGTGGTATTCTGTTATAGCAGCAAAAACAGAGTAAGACAGAAACCAAAATACATACGTCCTCAGAATAAAAATACTGGTCACTGTTGGTAGAAGAAGTTCTTTCTGAAGAGTGTTCCAAGAGTGAGTACCTCCCTATTTTTGTTTTTGTTGTAGTTGTTCAGATAGTGCGTTGAAATGAAGTACTCATAAATAAAAACAATATCCATTTTAGCAAATAGATTCTGATTTCTTCTTCATTTAAAAAATAACTTCCTTTATATTCATACTCTATTACTGCACAGACTTCAAGGCAAGCAGATAAGGAAAAGCTCTATAGTCTAATTTGGAATCATTACTTATTTGAATTTATTTATTAAAATATAGTTGGAAGAAGAGACAAAGAGTGAATTTCAAAGAGGTGGAGTGAGTAAAATACATTAGTGAGACACAGAGGATTTTTAAGATGGTGGAATTATTCTGTGTGATACACAATATGTGTTTACCCAAGTCTGCAGAACACACTACACCAACAGTGATCCCTAATGTAAGCTATGCATGTTAGGTGATATGTCAGTGTTTGTTCATCACTTGTAACTTATGTGCCATAGTGGTACATGACTTTGATAGTAAGGAGACTGTGCATGTGCAAGATAAGCAGTATATAGGAGTCTTCTATATAGTTTTATGTTCAATACTGCTGTGAACATAAAACTTCTCTGTTTTAAAAAATGTTGCAGGGAAAGCACAAGGCACTGATGGAGGATAGAAGGATAAAAAATTAGAAAATATCCTGGACAAAAGATAAAAATCTATATAAAAAGAAGGCTAAATTCTTAGAAATGAAAGTATTTCACCATGCATACTTCTGTCTGACTAGAAGTTTCTTTAATGATAGACATATTTGATAATCTGTACTATCCATTATAGTACCCACCAGCTTCATGCAGCTTCTGAGTACATAAAATGTGCTTCGTATAACTGAAGAAATGCTTTCTGTTTAACTCCTAATTTAAACTAAACATCCAAGTGTTTGTAGATACAACAAATGGAGAAAGACACATCATGGAATGATATGGCCATGTTCATATAAAACAAAAATGGAGCATTACAGAGGACTTAGGTAGACAGTGAAGAATCTTCTGGCTATGTCAAAGGGCATTAAACTTATTTAAAAGATGAGAAACTAATGAGAAGGCCTAAGGGGAGTAACTTGCATACTCAGTTTAAACTATCAGCCTTTGAGGGCTCAGACTGTAGTAGAAACAATGGACTCAAGTGGACTGATGGTGAGAGATGCTGTTACATAATCCAGGCAGAGCTGTCAATACACAGAAGGGAGGGTAGCAGTAAAATAGAGGGATTTGAGAGACATCTTGGAGGAAGGAAGGATGGGTTGGAAGGGAGGGATGAGAGAGAGAAAGAGTAGAGATACACGAAACTTGAGAAGGGTGAATAGTGGTGTCATGCCCTGAAGAACACGTCTGAGGAGACACAATGAACTCAGTCATGGATATACTGCGAGAGAAGGGGCAGCTAGGCATCAAGTGAGATGATAACACTTGAGAGTCCTGTGCATATGAATGGCCACTGAAGTCATGAAAGGGAATGAGACTGTCCAGGATGAGTCTGAAAGTGACAGGTGAAGGTGACCTAGAAGAAAACTCCAAGGAAATATCCCGATATGACTGTTCTGCTTTTAAATCAGTTTCCTATTATTTTCTGCATTTTATAGCAAGGCATATTAATCTGCACTTGTTACAAGTCTTTTAAAAAAACCCTCAGATTTATAGTCTCAGCACTATCCAGCTCACTCTCAGTAAACAGGCCTTTGGATTCCCTCCTCTCACCACCCCTGTTTTAAAGCACACTGACACACAGAAAATATCATTCCAAATTCAAGTTTTTTCATTCAAGACACAACATCAAATAAGCAGAGTAAATGCAAAAGAATAAAACCTCACTGGAGAAAGACATTGTATTGATTTGGGATGTTGTATAAGAAGTTAGTAAGAAAGTAGCTATTGAAAAAAACCTGAGTGTTTCTCTCCTGTTAATTTACTGTCAAATGCCTAGTGTCCCTCCTATACCTGGCAAACCATCAGCAAACCAACAATAATTACACCACGAAACAGAGATATATACAGATTTATGTTAAGCAGATGTACAATAAAAACTTTGCTTTAGCACGAGTTTTCACCACTCAAATCAGAGCATTAATGGATGAAGCTCATGCTCCTGAATAAAACTTATGGTTGGCAATGTCATGGTACGTAAGTACTACTGTGAATTATTTAGGTGTACCAGACTATCAGATTTGCTAATGTGGGGAAATAGACCTTAAAAATTAAGACATTACTTACTGTAACTTAAACATTCATAAAATCTAGAAGGCAAGTATAAGTATAGAGACCATCATGAATCTTTCTTATTTCAGGGGCCCAACAGACATTTCCCCATAAATAAATTATGACAGCCCCCATATTGGGTCATTCTTTCATTTAATAGCCTACACTATCAAACTATAGTAAGGGCTAAGCAGTCTGACCTTTACAGGTATGAAAAAAGAAGGATCAGAGTTGTGGAGGGGGAGTGACTGGCTCCTGTCTGCACTGTCAAAGAAAGCATTCTGGCAGCAGAACAAAGTAGAGAGTTGTGAGTGTAGATGGGACGCTATTACAAAATTAACTAGCATAAGAAAAGATTAGGGCCTGAATTTGGGAAGTGGTGGTAGGGATGGAGAGAAAAGGATGAGTCAGAAAGCTATGAACATGTCAATGTGGGATTTGAGAGAGAATTCTGAGGTTATTACCTAGGAGGATTGGGTAGATGGTTTTTATTCCAGAAGGTATCTTTACAGATATTAATATTTTCTCCTCCTCTATTTGTGGCATTCTCCTTGCAGCATCATGGAAGCGCTAAGTAAGGGTTCATTAGTGGTTTATTTTGGAATTACAGTCATTTCTTCACTGAATAGTCCTGTCAGTAGTTAATGATCTGTAAAATTCTTAGCTGAACCGGGAAGAACCCCTCAAGTTAATTCTTAAATCACAGACCCTGTGACTGTATTTTGTAAATTCTGATTTTCTTCTCCAAACGATTTTACCTTTCAGTGTGTGTGTTTTTTCCTTGAACTGTGATGAAAATTTTAGTAGTTTTTAATATAATCAGAAGAAAGAAAACAACTGAGTCTAACCTGGTAATTTACTAAGAATTACATATCACACATTTAAAAAAATTAGTAGTTGCCATACATAGGGATATTCTACTCCTCAAATATTTCTTATAGTACACCTACAATTACTGATACAACTAATTTATTACACAGCAGTAGAAAAAGCGAAATCCAGTCAGTTTTGTCCCCAAAGTCCTGTTCTTAATCTGTTTTTATCCTACACTGAAGTGATTTCCTTAAGTAACCATAAAAGTATACATATTTATTGAGTACTTATTTGCTTTTTATAATTTACTTAAATTACACAAGTTGTAATGTTTTATAACTAATTTTATTATTTTTATTATTATTATTTATTATCAAATAGTTCAGGAAGAAATAATTCTTTAAATTTATATTTTAAAATGTCTCCTCTGTGTGGTAAAATATATACCTATTATGGCAAATTTCTGCCTTAAATCCAAAGTTATATCCTAAGGATTAAAAACTTAACAACATACCTATCCATCCAAGAAAATTCCACTTTACCATAAGAATGTAGTTTTGTAAAGGATTACATCTACTTCACCAACTGCTAAGAATTTATGACAGTGACTTTCACTTATTCAATCACTCAACAAATAGTCAACATTCGTTATGCAAATACTATTTTCCAAGCTGAACAGTCTACATACATTTGTTTGTTCCTAACAAGCATATGTTGTGCAAGGAATGAAAATGTAGCAGCATTTTACAGGCCACAGCTGATAAGTGGCAGAGCCTAACTTCACACCTAAGTCCTTTAACTTTCCCCAATTTCTAAGCAGCATATGCTAAACAAATCTGTGTGTATTATAAAGCTTATGGTCCTAGAATCTGACTGAAAGGAATAATGAATAGCTAGTCTCATTAGAAAGGCATCAAAAAGTTCCTATTCCTAGTTTCAATTTGAATTGATATAGCCTATAATTTAAGATACATCTGTGGATCATTTTCAAATAAATATACAAACATGTTTATCTTTAATGCATAAAACTCTTTTTTGTGGATAAAAGCTTGCTCACGTGTTAGATTGCAAAAAATTTAAGCATCTGCCTGGTTAAAGTCAATCTGAATTCTTGGCTCAATTCTTCCCTGCTTATACAACTGAATGAACATGGACCACTCCAGTCAATTTGGACCCATCTTACCCATCATTTAATGTATCACATGAATTCTAATTTTTTATTCACCTATTTACATTCCCATTCTCTCTCACCCAGGCTGGCATGTGAGCATTTTGGGAAAAAGAAATATTTTTATCTATGCTGTCGTAACATCTTGATAAAAGAATGAATTCCCAGGTAGTAGGAAGACTCTTTCCTGTCTTTGTTTCCTGTCTCCCACAAAAATCCATTTGGGGTACCTTCCCATTCACAACAGGTTCAGAAAGCTTGTTCTGTCTACTAAGTTTTTATTAATTTTTAAATCATTTTTTCTCTTTTCATTTCAAAAACTTTTAATTTATAGAGTATGGACTGAAGGATCAAAAATGATACAAAATGAATAGAAAATTGTTGACACAAGGCTAACCTGCATATTAGCTAAAATCCAAAATATATCTTCGGAAGAAAAACTATTTCTAGAGGTAGAGATATAAGTGATGACTAAGTAATTTGGAAGAGTAAGAATGAATTTCTTGGGTAAATGTTAAAACCTTTTCATTATTAATGGTAGAAAAACAGAGGTTAAGTGTAAGTGAAGCAATTTGATAGCCTATCATAAAACATATATTGTCAAAGGAACCTTTTAATGGATCATTTAATTGTCATCAGTGTAAATTAATCACAGCAAATATTAAGTATCAGTTACCTTAAACACCAAGTTAAATATTTAAACATGAATGGGAAGCACCACGTGGGTTTGTCTTTGAATCAGATAATCCAGTCTATTCTAAATTATCACAATAAAATAAAGCTTGAGAAACATTCTAGGCAGTAGCTGAATATGCCAGGAAACTTTTACAAAATGTGATTATGCAGCATATTGCTACATCATATGGCAATAAGTCATATAATAAATAATACAGTACAATTGTCATAATAATGAACTGCCATTATATAAGGATTTTCCTTAACAAGTGGCTTTTCCAACTAAGATCTACCTACCAGGTAAGTGCTAAATACACTGAAAGCAGAAACTGAAGGAGAACAGATGAATATAAACATTCTAAAACTTGAGAAGACTTTACGGAAATCTTCCAGCTTAGAATAAATACATGTTTAATTTCCATCCAGATCCCCTTATACCTGACTGGTTTTAATCACCAAAATGAAAATTAATAAGTGATTTGTCAGTGCTTCAGGACACGGTGGAGTGTCCATCTGGTGCATTCAGGGTTTGTAAAACATTTTCCAGCACTACACAGTGACAGAAATCACTGGAAGGTAAGCTCTTACAGCTGAAATGCAGCAGTTGATTGCCCATGGAAGCTACAGGAAAAGATGATTAATATAAACAGGCTTTTGTCTCTGCTTCAGAGCAACATTACATAAAGCAGTGCTGTTTTAGGAGATTTGCATTTTAATTTCCAAGAGTACATAGGGTAATGGATTTTTTTTTCTTCATCTGGTTTGATCTTTGATATTTTAGACCAACTTCTGTGTTTTGTTTATTTTTTCTTTACATTGGAAAAAGAACATAAAGTGAGTGACAACACATAATCAGGGCTAATTGGTATTTTTCAGAGAAAAAAAGAAAACACCTTTTATGATGAGCCAAGTACAAACATTTTACAAATAGGGTATCTTGCGCCAGTCATGTCAGTGAAAAAAAAAAAAAGTAGTTACGTTGCATGCATGGAAATATTTGTTAGTTTCAGATTTAATCACAGCAAGTGGTTTTAATTTATATTTCCCTAAAATTTGGCTATTACACAAAGCAACTATTTTAAAGGACTAAATGCTTGTCTTCTCCCTGAAGGAAAGAAACTGAAACTGAAAGTTGATTTCAAAGTAAAAAGAATAACAGAGACAAGGCATCTTAAATAAAAAGAAAGCAGTAGGTAAATGATCTGGGGCCAACTTGTTTAATATAAGTAGATTTAGTTTCCTTAAAAAAAAACTTACTTATTTTTCACCATAAAAATGATCAGAATGATGCAGCCTAACTCTTCTTCCTTAAAATACTACCAAATATGTAGGGGTCTTATTGAGCATTTGGTAAGGTCTGTGTTGTCAAAACAGGTGATGACAGCAATACTATTTTGTGTTATTTTAGCCGTCACAAGCCTTCCTAGTATTTTTCACCACTCCCACTTGCTGGCAGTATATCATGGCACAGTTTCAACAGAATTCTACTACGAGCTGTGAGCTAACTGGGAAATGTCAACATGTAAAGCCATGTCTAGAATTAACCTGTCTTTAACAAGGGCAAACTCCCACATTCTCTCTTCTCTTTCAAAACTTAATTACAGCAGAAGCACAGTAAAAAAGGGTGGAAAGGACTGGATGAGAAGGTGTTGGAGACAATTCAATAATTCAAGCATATGATAATGACACAAAGTCTATCACGCACATTTTACCATGGAACGAAAACATAATACTGTTCATCTTTTTCAGAGAACAACCTCCTCTAATTAAAAACCATATGACCATATGAGTGAGACTTTCTGTCTCTCCTAAGTGAAAGGATCTTGCCCTTTATAGTTTGTGATGCATGCTGTCCCTTCCTCTGGTAAAACATCTGACTCTAATTGAGCTGCTGTTGAGGGTCCTGCTGTGACATCCTTGAGGTATCATCACACTTTCAGGCATTAGCTTTGGCTGTGATCTGCCCCACGTCCTCTTAATGACAAGAGGTCAACGTTTTGTCTCAAGTCAAGTTGCATGTTATGTGATGGCTTCTCTTAGCACTGCCCCCTGCCTGTTGACCTTGAAAAATGACCATTAACCACATGACAAATCAGCAAAGGCCTGAAAAGTCATGACCCCCATGTAACCTAATCAGCATCTCTAAATAATCTGTCCAAGTCAAGTTGACCAGGAGTCACACACTAGAGGGACATACTGCCTGCATACCTGAAATTTCTCAGATCAGAAGTGGAACCATGAAAATTTCTGGGAAAGTACGGAAGTACAAAATAAATGTTCAAAATTTTTGATGCTATTTGAACAAACAAAGGAGTCAAAGGTGGTTTTCACATTACAAACAACAGCAGCAGCAACTGATTAAAGCATTATCTAGGTTTTCAGCAATATGAGAAAAATAACAGAGAAAGACACGGAGGTTTAAAGATCTGGACTGTTGTCAACATATGTGACCTCTGCCAATGTCAAAAGCATCCTGGAGATAATAAAATGACATGAAAAAGAGCTCCAATGTTGCCTCCTGAATAGATCACTTCTCATTTGGGCTATTTATCCTGTCTTTTCAAAAATTAATTGATTTTATTCCTCACCATCAGGGAAAATAAGTATAAATATTCTTCATCCTTTTATATACATAGCTCTAAGCTATTCATGCTGCCCTAATTCAAAACAAAATACAATGTATTTCAAACATAGTTTTCACTGAAGCTTCATTATCATTCAACGACTCTAAGAAAAGTGAATGTGTTTACGGAATCTACTGTAAATATAAAAAGATGCTACTTAATTGCATGCCATAGCGGCAAAAAATGTTGATTTTGTTTAGATAACATAAGTTTAAAGTTCAATTTATCAAAAAGATTGGGCCCAGACCCTGACAGTAAAAATAACAATCATTAAGAAAATTAGTTTACAACCTCTGCCTTCACACTATAGACTTCCAAGTTTCTGCATCTAGAATTGATCTCTCTAAGCCCTGGACAGCTCCACCTGGATGTTTCAAGGGCATCTAAATCTTAAACTGACCAGAACAGAATCTCTCATCTCCTCTTGTCCACCACCCTCTCCCTCCTGCATTAATCTACTCCTCCTATAGACTTTCCTTATACATTCTATATGCAGTAATTCAAATCAGAAACCCAAACTTGGTCCTAGATATCCTAACGTCTCATAGACAAACAGTCTTCAACTTTTGGAATTTCTAGTCCCTTGATTTTTCCTTCTTTCTATTCCCACTGTACTGCTCAAATATCAGCCATACATTATTTCTTGCCTAGATTTTAATAATAGTAGTTCTTTCTACTTCAGGTTTCTATTAATTTTTCATGCATATTCCATTCCTTCAGTGATTGCCAGCCATCCATGATAGACCCACTTAACCCCATTCAGGCCTTCATTCTGAACACTGTCCTCTTTCTCCTTGGTGGGCCTTGTGCTCAGCAGTCCTAGAAAAGACACAGCAGATCCTGTCTGACTCTGGCCTTCTGGTTACCAGTGGTTGGGATGCCCTGTGGTTCTTATCTGCCTTCTGAATGCCACTCAGGTATCTGCATTGCCCCCCTCAAAAACTGTGAGATCCTCATAAACAGAATCCATATGTTGTTCATACTTCTGTCCTTATCTATCATAATGCCCATAGTGCATAGGAAGCAATTTAATAATGCTGAACAGATAAACAAATGAATAAATCAACAAAAGATGCTTCAATTCTTGGATTCAAAGCTACATTAACAGCACAGAAAATATAAAGCCAAATTGCTACCATCTATAGTTTGAATAGTTCCTAATCAAACATTACTGAAATGTTATTTCTAAAGGAGAAAATCGAGATCCAAAGAAACAATTGCTAATCATACAAAAACCCAGGAGGAAACTTACATTTATATTTTGCCATTAGTAGAAAGATTAAAAATATTTACATATGCGGATGAAGTTTCAGGAGATGCAGATTTTATTTTTAATCAGTTATAAACTGAATAAGGGCGTGTTAAATGTTCTCATCTGAAAAACTGAAACTGGCATCATAACTTTATTATTTTTTGCCATGTCATAAGTTTCAACAGCATAGGTATGTAATTTAGCCTCACTTCTTTTGTATGGATAGCAACAATGTTCAAAGCAGTAGGCCTCAGGGAAGAGATAAAGGCTCCTTATGTGACTCCGTGACACAGACCTACGCTCTTTAAAGGAATATAAAGTGGAAAGTTCCATAAGTTTCTTAGCTCAGGCAGCCTTTCTTATACTATAAGATTTACTATAGAGATTGAGCTGAAAATGTTGCAAAAAACTAAAACATCAGTACAGCAGATGTTGGACATACTTTGAGCTCCAGATGTCTACAAACAGCCTGCTAAAGACTCAGACCCCTTGGTCACCCACCCCAGGATCACGTGTCTGTACTGATCAAGGGGCAGTTTGCAGGATACCCTCACAATGCAAACTTTAAGTGTTTCTCAAACATCCCTAGACTCTCAAATAACTTTTTGAAAAGCTATTATTCTTGAATTTATTTAAAACCTTCCTGAAAAACGAAATTTACCACAGACTCACAACATGAATCTAGAGAATTGACTGGACTAGAATCAGATTGTTTTCAGAATTGCAGGATGAGCAAGCCCAACACAGAGGGATTTAAAGGGATTTCACCAAGGGCAAGGAAATGCTATCTACAATAATTGTGTGAATCTAGAGCCATTTTTAGAAATCACCTTTAATTTAATACAAATAAATGTCATACTTTCCCACTGTAGATGATCAGAAATTAATGCAACTATAAAAATATTAAAAAATGCAGAAACTGTAACTTTGTCACACAGTTTTTATTACCTTTAAAAATAACTAATGAAAAACATTCACAAAAAAGGAGAAAAAAAAAGGGAAAAAAAAGAGAGCTGTAAAAGGAAAAGCCCAAAAGATCCTTTTAAGTGTAAGACACATAAATATTTCTTTCTCTTTTTTAACAACCCTCTTCCGTGAAAAAAGGTTTTATGTGGTCTAACAGAACTAAATAGTAACTAAAACAGAGGGAAACAGACAATAAAAATGAGGTAGAGTCCAACAAGAAACCCAAACTGAAATTTTGGGCTCTTTCCAAAGCTCCTAGAAATATTAATCTCAAATAAATAAGATAAATTTATAATTTTTCTAACCTCAAATGATAAAGTCTTTTCTAAGTCTTTTAAAACCAGAATTTCTTTACCAAATCCATTAGAGCATTAAATAGAATATTTTAAAGTAGTTCAGAGTGAAACTTAAAAGAGCTATTTTCATGTATGAAATTAGGGAATTATTATATTATGTCTTCATTAGATGTTTTTGATGATGTTTAAACACACTTTGCTTATAGACTCATCTTTTAAGATTAAAACTTCTAAGCCACCATTAGGAGCATCAATTTAATTCTAAGTCCATTTTGACCTTTTCGAACTCCTGCTAAGAAGTATGGCAAATTGACATCAGGATCATATATTACTCCAGTATTGGACTTCCATAAAGGCACTTTCACTGTCCAAAGCAATTTCTCTATCTCCTCAAATGTTTAAATTTCTTTTTGATATTATACATATTATAGATTATTATATTATCATACATATTGTTATACATATATCCAAAGGAATATATATCAACTAAAGGAATTGAAAGATGCAAGGCATTTATCTGTCTGTCTATCTCTATTTATCTATCTGTCTATCTGTTGAAATATACAAGGGCTGACATTTTGGCCATTATTTAAGAGGTCAAAGAATAGACAGTAGGAATTTGGACTGAATTAGAGTTATATATGCACTTGATCTGCAATCAAAATGTTTCCTTACTAAAGACCACAGACCACATTATTATATCACATACTTAGAAACAAATAATGGTGATGAATGAAAGTAAGGCTTTTGCCAGTGAATTTCATTCTAAGTGAAATTACACTTCCCTGAAAGCTCTTCCTTTGCATAGATATCCTAAAGATATTTTGGTTTGTCAGTTCTCCAAACTTTTCTTTACTGATTGCTAATTTCAACTCTGAAAATCAGTTGAATAAACACAAACACATAAAATATAGCTGAAGAAGCAAGTTCTTCAGTTTCGCTGGATTGAGGAAGTAATCCAGTGAACATTTCCTACAGATAGTGTTAATTTTAAAATTGTTTTTCCTAATTTAGCTAATAATGGGAAAATATTCTCTTAAGCATATGTCTATCCTGTTAGAGAGACACATACATGAAAAAACCAAGTATCTGGAAAAAACAATCTCTGGCATTAGTTGCAGTTTTATTTCCACAGAAAATTTAGAATTACAAGTGAAGCTCTTTCTGAAATTTTATGTTCACACACAAGTGGCAAGAATGTGATCATATTTTTAAATACATGCATTCAAGTCAGTTCAACTATGTCTATATTTGCATCATTTTTAAAATCATGGCAAGTTAAATATTCTTTATAATAAAGACAGCCAATCCAGTGGAGTTTCTAAACAAACTCCTATAAATATTACTCGAGGGAACTCCATGGGTTGTGAGGCTACCATATGTCTTAATATTGGGTTGTTCCAAAGCACAGACCTTTCACCACAGGTTATTGAAGCTTCCCTGGGAGCAGTGCCACATGAAAGCTGAGACAGGGTGTTTTATACAGTGATGCTACATTAAATGGACAGTTTCATTATTTTCAACTGCATACTTATAATTTGGGTTTCACAGGTAAGTACAGTATCCACAATAAAGAAGAGAGAAAGAACATGCAATTCTAGAGATCCCATGGGAAAAGTAGTATCTTATGCTTATGGCACAAATCCTAAAGAAATTCTAAAATTAATTATGGTTAATTCACTTTTTATTTGTTCACTCAACAAATATGGGTTATATATTACATACTAGGAACACATATTATATTGATAAACATTGATTCATGACTTACAGTCAGTCATATAGGAAAGTAGATCTGTATGCTCTCAGCTGTTCCATAAAACAACTTATGGATTTTAATAGATAAGCACTGTTAAAATTTGAATCTTCTTTTAGGGATATTTAGCAGTCTTTTCTCCTAACAAATGAGCTAGAAATTGTAGCTCAATGGATCTTGCATTAGACTAATAATATATTTGCCCTGTTTCTATATTATATTTTGTACCATACTAGAGGGACACAGTATTCATATACTTAGCATTTCTATACTTAGCATTTTTCCAGTGAAGAGTAAGCTACTTAATTTGTTCATTCAGAAAACATATATTAAGTACATTCTACATTTAAGACACTTTTGGGGCCTATAAATGCAAAAATTGAGTCCTCTATCTTCAATAAAATTATAATATGATAGAAAATGTTTATGAAACTTGATGCATTAATACAAAAACGTATATGAAAGTGAAAAAGTCAAGAAGAGCTAAGGTGATCATAATAAGGAACAAAGTAGGAAAACTTACACTACCACATAGAAAGATGTAATATCTATAATGACTAAGAAAATGTGATATTGATACAAAGAGAAACAAATAGGACAATGGAATAGGATTTAAAAACCCACAAACAAATCTATGCACATAGGATTATATGATTTATAGTGAATATGCCACTGAAGAACAGTTGGGAAAAAAGATTTTTCAATAAATCATCCTGGGACAATTCACTGTCCATACAGAGAATAAAAAGAGTCTTATTAACCAAGTCATACTATATACAAAAAAGCGAAATCCAGATGGATTGTACAACTAAATATCAGAAGTAAAATAAGCTTTTAAAAAAACTGTAGAAGACTCTTGACAAACTTGTGACAGACAAAGATTTAAAGCAGATCACAAAAAGCGCTGTATTAGGGAAAAATGATATACTTTTACATTAAATTTTTCAAAAATGTTTTTCACCAGAAGAACCATCTTAAAAGAGCCATATGGTAGAAAGGGATATTAATAATATGTATATTGACAAAGGGTTCCTAGCTAGAACATGTAAACAACTTTTATAAATTGATAAGAAAGCTAGGGCGAACCAATCATTGAATATAAACTATCATATAAAAGGTTCAAAAATTTATTAGCCATCATTAAATTCACAATACTATATTATGATACATCTGCCAGAAAAGATGAAAGGAAAATACATATACACAGAAATGCACACATACTACCAAGTGTCAAAGAGAATGTGAAATAACTAAAACTCTCATATTGCTTCGCTATAAATTTGTAAAACTTCTTTGGAAAACTATCTGGTAGGATCTTCTAAAGATGGACATACATACGTATTGTGACACAGCAATTTCTTTCTAGAATATGTCCAACAGAAAAAGGTACATATATTGACTAAAAGACATCTATATGACATCTATAAGAAAGACAATCTATAAGAATGCTCATAGCTGCTCCATTTGTAATACCTTCAAACCAGGCCATTAGAAGTAGAAGGAATAAATTACATTCTGTTACATTGAAGGAATAAATTACATACTGTTACAAGGAGTAAATTACATGCCGTTTTTTTCTTTTGTTTGTTTGTTTTTTTGTTTTTTTTGCGGCACCGGGGATTGAACTCACAACCTTGCGCTTGCGCTTGCCGGGCAGGCGCTTAGACCGCTGAGCTAGATCCCCAGCTAAATTACATGCTGTTACAAGGAATAAATTACATGCTGTTACATTGTAACAGCATATGGAATGAAAACGAATGAACTATAGATATATAAAACAAAATGAACAAATCTTGTAAATATAATACTGAACTTTAAAAATCCAGATATAAAAGAATACATATGATTCAAGTTCACAGGAAGGCAGAATTTAATGTTAGATAATGAATAGTGGATAGTTACTCATGCTGGGAGGAAGTTATGATTCGAAGGGGAGAAGAGGGAGGTTCTCAGGTGTCAATTATGTTTCAGGATGCTGGTTTATATAAATATGTTCACTGCATGAAAATTTTATTAGGCTAAATACAATTTCTATATTTTTCTACAGATATTCAATAATTCTATTAAAATATAGCATGAAAACTTTCTGTCCACAATTTTGTATTCTTCTATAAAAAAACTGAACTTGTCCTTCATCAGGAACAACTAGAAAACTGAACAAAAATATGAAGCAGCTGTTTTCAGAAAATGGATAACCAGCAGTGAAGCACTTTTCTCCTAAGAGAAGGAAAACATTGAAGTTATCTCTATGATCACCTGTTTCCCCAGGAAACAATTTCTGTACCGCAGTGCAAGAAAGGGCAACTCAACCAGAGTACAGTGGACTCGGGGAGTTGCATACACAGAGCTCAGGGCTCAGAAAGGCAAGGTGGCTTTAATTTGGAGGACAGAATACCAGAGAGGAATCATCTATGCAGAGAAGGAGCTTCAGAAGTCCCCGTGGAAGTCTTCTTGGAGTTTTGAACATATGTGGGATAAAATTCCACAATGTCAGGCAAACAATTATGAGGTAACTGGAGTAAAAATATTTTTGGAGCTCACTCAAGACCAGAAGATGTTTATGTGCAATAAACAGTCATAGTAGAGAGACTTCTTGAAAAACACAGAGCATTCATTACAAATGCCAGATCATACCTTTGTAACACAACCAAACTCACTATAAAATAAGGGCTACTCTAGGTCCATCCTAAAACACTTACAAATGAGCTTGAGAAGAACTCAAGGTGATCCACAAGTATTTTAACTACCTGCAAAACAAACTAAAAGTTCCTTAAGAGAGGATCGTGAAATCCTGACACTCAACACTGCAACATTTACAATGTCCAGGATGCAACTGAAAACTACAAAGATGCCTGAAAGTACAACCATGCCCAGAAGAAAAATCAGTCCACAAAAACAGACCTGCAAATGACAGGGATGATCAAATTAGCATGTGAAAGCATTAAATCACCCATAACTAATATGATAAAGCATTTAAAAGAAAACAGTAAATCATGTCAGACACTCAAAACATCCTAAGCAGAATAAAGAAAAAAAATCACTATACCTCTACAAGGAAAATCATACTAGAATTACTGTAAACAATAATAGAAAAAGCCTTAAACATAGCCACCAATTAAAACAAACATATGTAGAGTAGACATAGAACAAATTTTAACATGACAGCAGACTACTTATCAGAAATTTTAAAAACCAAATCAATAGATAGATATCATCCAAATACTCATAGAAAAATACGGCAATCTAGATTTCTATACCCAGAGGGAGGGAAAACCTTAAAAAACAAAGTAAACTAAGGACTTTTTTAGACAAAAATCTGTGAGCATTCATTGCCCACACCCCTGCACTATAAGAATTATTAAAGGAAGCCCTTCAGGCAGAAGGAAAATAATACCAGATGGAAATTTGGGTCCAAGGAAAGAAATGAAGAACATAAGAAATGATAAATGTGTGAGGAAATGTAAAAGAATTTTTCTTATTTTTAAATTTATTTAAGCAATGATAGACTATTGAATGAAAAAATAACAAAGTGTGTGAAGTTTATACTATATATAGAAGTATGGTTAGTACACTAAGACAAAGAATGAGATCTGAAAAGTAAAAATAATCAAAGGTATAATACATGAGGTAGTTCAGTATAGTTGGAGGCAGACTAACAGGGTAAAAATACGCAGTGAAAACCTGAAAGTAAGCACTTGAAAAACAAAACAAAAACATATAGTTAATGGGTAAAGGAGATGTTAAAATGCAATAGTAAAAACTATGCAATCTAAAGGAGTGCAAAAATGGAAAGGGAATAAACAAAGGTGGAGAAAGAGAAAACAATCTGTAAATTAGTAATCTTCAATTCAACCATATCGGTACTTATGTTAAAAGTAAAATGTTTAAATATTGTAATTATATGCTAGAAGTGATTCAATTCAATTAAAAAAATAAGGCTCAATTAAATGTGGTCTGGAAGAAACCCACTTTTTTATTGGTGATGTTAGTATTACACAACAGTGATGCTTGTTTTGGGGAATTATTACATGCATGCAAAATATTTTGATCATTTTCAATCACTTTACTACTCTCTCCTTCCCCTACCCCCGACTCCCTTCCCTATTTGCAAGAGTCAGCCATCTAGTTGCAAATGATCTCTCCTTTAATTTATTCATTTATTTAATTATAAAGGAGAGATTGATCCTTTCCATTTTTTAAGTCTCAATTTCATTAATTTGTCCTCTGACTTTTTTATTTCTTTCCTACTGGTTTCTGGTTTGGTTTGTTCTTGTTTTTCTAGGTCCTTGAGAGAGGTCATTAGGTCTTATTTGAGATCACTGTACACACTGTTAGAACTGGTTATCTTGTATCCCACAGCTTTGATGCACTGTAATTCCATTATTATTTGACTCTGGAAATTTTTTACTTCTCCTCTAATTTTAGAAGAAACCCACTTTAAATATAAAGACAAAACTAAAAGGACCAAAAGGCTACATCGTGTGAACAACAATTACTAAAAAGAAAACAAAGGATGCTAATATGCAGACTGCAGAATAATATTACCAGAAATTAAAAAGAAATATTTTATAATGATGAAACAGGCAATTCATCTTAAAACACAAAAATTCTAACAATAAAATTTTAAATGCACATAGCAATAAATGAAAGATATGAAAGTATAGACAAATATGTAAATATAGTTGTTAACTGGTGGCAGAAAACCTGTAATCAGACAGAAGACTTAAATATTGTCAACCAAATTGACTACATTGGTATTTATAAAACCTTCCACTCAGTAGCTGCAGAGCACACACTCTTTTTGAGTGTACATGAAGCATTTACTAAAATAGACAATATCCTGGGCCACAAACCTGGTCTTAATAAATATCATGGAATTGAAATCAGATAATATGCTCTCTGACCATAGTGGAATTAAACTAAAAGTTAACAATATGGGGCTCAAGATCCAGTTAACTGCTAGAGAGCTTACCTAGCATATGCAAAGTCTTGGGTTTAATCCCCAGGATACCATCCCAATCCATAATAAATAAATATCTGGGAAAAAACCTAAATATTTGGAGACTTAAGGACACCATTCAAAATAACTCATGATAAAAAAAATAACAGGAATGAGACAATATTTCTAGCTGAATCATAATGAAAATATAAAGTATTAAAATTTGACTTTGGGAATACACAACAGTATCTTAGGACACAAAAAATTAGTATAACAGAAAAATAAACTTGATGCATTTTAAGAAAGACATTCAAGAAGCAGCAAAAGAACGAGATTTAAAAAGGGGAAGAGGAAAGAAATCACAGAGGAGAGTAGGACATAAAGAGGAACATCTCAGAACAATCTAAGACCATAGATAGAGTCATATCTTTCTAAAGACACCAAATAGCAGGCAGGTGAAAGGAAAAGCTGCAGGGAAATACTGGCGATAAGCACTCGTTCATTAAGATTAGTACAGTATTAAAGGGCATTTGGATGGCAACTATCTCAGGGATTTGGTGGAGATTATTGTTTGGACCTCTGGCTTTTACAGAAATTTGGACTTAACCCACTGGCACTCTTACACTATTTTGAAATACCTTCATATTTTTAAATATTTTTATATACTGACACCATACCAAAGGAATTAATTGTAAAAGCTATCTGCTATTGTTTCTAATTAAATCTAAAGAGGGCATATGTAACTAATTCTATAAATTTAAAGTTTCAATACTCATACTTCCAGAATAAGTTTCACTTCTCTATTTCAGCAAATTAGAGGTATTTCCTAGATTGTATTTATGCTATTCACAGTAAACAACATCAAATTATTGAATTCATCAAGCCATATTTTAGTCAGTTGTACAAATGAGAACACTTTCAATAAAGCTTTAGCTGTTTTGAACAAAAGATAACCCCAAAGGTATACATATCCTTTATCATTGTCTTTTTTCAATGGTCATTTTTAGTTTTTGCAGTACTGGAGATTAAACCCAGGGTCTTTGGACTGAGCTGCATCTCAAGCCTTATTTATTTATTTATTTATTTATTTATTTATTTATTTATTTTTGAAGCAGTCTCCCTACATCACTACACTGTTCAGGCTGGGCTTGAACTTGTAATCCTCTTGCCTCAACTTCCCAGTGTGCCAGGTTGCAGGAATACACCACCAGGTCTGGTTCCCAAGGGTTCCTTCTATGACAGGTATTCTAAAGATTGAAAGGTCAGGAAACAAGGCTTTCTCTGCTGTTTGTTATCTTAGGAAACATTAAGGATATAGGCATGTCTGCTGCAGGTAAAGGCATTTTGGAAGTCTGTAGCAAATATCTCAAGGCATCATGGGATTCTGTAGCAAATATCATACACTTGAAAATGTTGACTCTATTTTGCTCTGTACAGTTTCTGATGCTATATTGAAACAGATGATCAGTAAATAGGCAACTCTGCTAATATAGAGAGGCAGTCTGGTATATGGCTTCTGTGGGAAAACTTTCTTTTTTTTTTTTTTTTCAGTTTTTATGTTTTTGGTCTTTATGTCTTTCTGAGACAGGGTCTCGTTATGCAGTTCAGGCTAGCCTTGAGCTCACTTTGCAGCCCAGGCTGGTCTCGAACTTGCAATGATCCTCCTGCCTCAGCCTCCCGAGGGCTGGGATTACAGGCCCACCACACCTGGTTTGAAAATTTTATCTTTTAAAGTAAACTAATACTTTTAAAAATTAAACTCATTGTATCTACAATGCTCTCATCTGTTTCAAGTATGGGCATAGCAACCAACACTGACCTAATCCAGCTTTGCAAATATCCTTAAAAATACGAATAATGAAACATATGCTCCATGGTCCCTGAAATCACAAGCTCCAACAGTCAGTAGCTTGAGCAATGGAATATAAGTGAAAGCTTAGGGGGACACTCTCCCTATTGATTTTACTAAGTATAAACCAGGCTTCGTTAAGAATTTTTGATGCCTAGCATATGACTGAAGAAAAGGTAGGTAGAACCTTAAAATAAGGATTCCTTAATAACACTTTAAAGGTCTAGAATAATTCGTGCTGACTTCCTAAAGCATCCAATCTTTCCAGGGAGAGGCTCCCTGCCCTACTGCTTGTAGTACTATTTGGCTCATTATGACAGCATGGAGCGGATATCCTTATCTTTAAAGCAATTCAAAATAACTCACTTGTCCTGGCAATTATCAAGACAAAAGAGTTTATAACCTTCACACATGAAAAATAAACAGGTACTCTGAAGAGGACTAATTGACTTAAGGAATTATGCCAGAAACATTAAATGTGATAGTTTCACTTTTAAATAAAATGTGGTTAATTTGATTACTATTTATTTTGGGTTTTGCCAGATTTCAATCAACTTTTATGGCAGGATTAAGGTTGTAAGTAGAGTGTTTTTGTTTTTTGTTTTAAATAAAGGGACCACTTTTCCAAACTTTACTATGGTTGACTAATGGGAGGTTAATGTTGTACCTTCTGGATCTATGGTTATCCTCAGATGTATTTATCCACAATGCATGTACATTTAAGTATGGGTTAGAATAAGTAGGTGTGTGTATTGTAGGCTCTCATTAATTCATAACAACTTAAATTGTGATTTTTATTTGGCATCCTACTGTGGAACCCAGTAGAGAATGCCGAACTGCTCAGCTAAACATTTTCAAATCCGTGACCCTCCATCTGGTTATTCAATCAGAATAAAATCCCTGCAAAGAAAATTCTCTTCCTAATATGCACCCCATTTTCTTGGCTAAAAATCATTCCTGAGAAACATGAACAGTTTGCCTAGTTGTTGAAGGAGTTTATTTGCAGGAAAAACTAACACTATAAATATCAACAGCACTTAAAGAGAGCTAAAGAAAGAATTCCCTCATTCTGCATAATGGCAGGCTTGTTAGAAATAACTACACATAGAGAATGAAAAATGTTGCATTTATTACTTTGCAGCAGTTTTTACTCCAAGTCACCATAAAACAATCACAGATGACTCCATTGACATATAAGGAAGACCTATGCTAACATCATCATGTTTTACAGAAAATTTGAATTACTAGGAATTTGATAACTCATATCACGTAATGCTTCCTTAAGAAATAAGTTAAAAATAATTTACTCTAAGTAAGAAAGCATATCTGAAGCATTTCTAGAAAAATGTAAAACTACTTTGCATGATGGCTGGGACATCGTGCTCTGTAAAACCTATTTATTGAATGAATATTTGAATAAATATTTGAATATCATCAGTGCATGGAACTTTTGTTCCTAATACAATGATAGAAACCTAGAGTCCCACCTTAAGTAGTGTCTAACAGAGCCTTTTTAAAGATCCTCTAGTAAGACTAATAATGTTTTTAATGTGTTTTTCATTGCTTTAGTTCATTGGTTATCCCTGATTTAGAAAAGAATGAGAAAACTAAACTTTGCAATTATTTCTTTCCTCTTAAAAGGTAAGCCTGTTTTCAATTAAAGAACATAAGATAAAAAAGATTTTTGTGTGTGGTTATGGAAAAGTGATAGGAATCACATGAGCTAGAAGTAGCAGGGTTGGCTATCATGTTGAATAGAATAAACATCATGGAAATAGTCCCAAGAGTTGAAAACATCCTGCATTTTCAAATAAAAAGTGGTTTTATAATTTTGTTCATGGTTATGATACAAAAGGATACTTAAGGGGAAAAGGTAACTATCACATTGACTAACTTAAAATAAAAAGTGACAAGAGGCTATAATCCAGCTTGTCTTAAACACGGCCCCCGTCAATTCTTTCCATCCCTATTTACTCAACCATTCCTCTTTTGACATCTGGAGTCTCTTCCTTCACCCTCTTAAATCTGGGCTGATGACTATTTTGAGCAATAGATTATGTTACCCTATGACTTTCAGGATTAGGTTATAGAAAGCTTGTAGCCTCCACCTGTCTCTTGGAGCACTCACTTGTGGAGGAAGCCAGCCATCATGTAAGAAGTCCAGCTACTCTGAGAAATGCAAGATCATTATGTAAAGAGGCCAGCCCAAGAGAGAAATATTTAACCTGCTCTGCAGCCTGGCCCCTGACATGTGAATTAACAGTTTTGGATGGCTCTAGCCTCAACTGCATCGAGCTGTGCTGCATATGCAACTCCAAATGAGAACTACCTTGCCGAGCATATAAACCCCAGAACAAGGAAACACATTAACTGTTAAACTAAAAAATTCTGGCATGCTGAAGAACACCACATATAAAGTAGGTTTTCAGACTAATACCATTTTTCTGTGACTGAATGTTTTAAAAGGCAATAATAATAAGGGATAAGAGTCTACTTAGTGGTTAGTATTCCACAAGTTGTTAGAATTGATACACTGGGAGTCATATTAAATTCTTCCCATTCCCGTATCCAACTAACAACCAAGCTCTCTACAGTCTACCTTTTTAAATGTCTTGATTCAAGCCACCTCCTCCATTCACATGTCCACTGCCTTCTATTGATTTTTAACATCTTGATTAAACTATATGAGTATTCCTTCCTTTAGAGCATCTAACTCCCTACCTCAAACTCATGCTCTACCATCTATATCTCAACTTCACATTGATCTTTTACACTACTATCATAATAATCTGCTCACAGCAAATTCAAGTTTTTCACTTGTCTACATAAAATCCTTCCAGGGCTCTCAGAAACTCTCATGGTGTACATTCCTCAGTCTAGAACTTCAGGACTTTCACCAGCAAGGATCCATCACCTCTCAGGTCTTCTCCCACCACACTCCACATGGCCACCTAACCTCACCAAACTGCTTTTAACTACCTGAAGGGGTTAGGTGTCTCAGTGCTGCTTGCCCAAACACTCTTGACTCTGTTTACAACACCCACCCCTCTGCTTTTTCATCTAATTAATACTCATTCTTCACCATTCAGCTAAAAATTACATCTTCCATGAGGCCTTCCTGAACTGGTACATCTAATTTTGACACCTCTCATGTGCGTTTCCATGGATTCATGTGTATTTCTGCTTATGAGTTCAGTGTACTTGAGTTATTGATCTTCCTCCTTCTATTTAAGGTAGAAGAGACTGGGATCAGGCCTGACACATGTTAGGCCCTCAATAAATATTCTTGAAAGAATAAATGAATTGTTGAAAGCCGTAACATTTGCATTTCTGGAACAAAAAATCATAAATCTCACTCCTAGCAATGAGTATCAAATTGTTCATAAAATTAAAATTAGAGGTACATGAGAAGATTCTCAGCAGTGCTCCTTCTGATCTGAGCCTTGGAAAGAATGAGAATAGCCTGCCAGGTAGATTTAAGAAGAGAAATGTCCTACCAGAAGGCTTTGCAATGTAGGAGAGGTCAGAGAGATCTAGAAGAATTCAGGCACAAAAAGATCAGTGTGGCTGATGCTCTAGAGTACAAAGAGAGGAGCAGAACACAAGGGCCGTATGATGGGCAAAGGCCAGAAGATGGAGGGTTTCACATATTCTGAGAAGGGCGTTTTACTCTATTGTGTAGATAACAGGAAGCCCTTAAAAGATTTTAAGCAGAGGAAGATTACACATTAGAAAGCTTAGGTGTGAAAAACTGATTAAAGAGTGATTTAAAGCAGAGAATACTCACAAGTCCAAGATGCTAATCTAGGTAAATTCAAAAGTCATGGAATTAGAATGGACAGGATTTTGTTACTGATACAAAGGAGTGACTCTCAGATTAGGCAGTTTCTCAGGTCTGACTGTAGGAATTTATGTGATTGTAATGTCAAATTAAAATACAATCAAATTAATTTCAAGTGATTTTCTGAGAATTTTATAGTTATTTTGAGAGAGGGACATTTTTAAAAATACCAAGAGCATGATGCTTTAAAAGAGATGATTTTGCACTTGCTTTGGCAGCACATATACTAAAAGAGATGATTCTGACCCTGGTGTCTTTTGCAATGGAATAGCATCCTTTTGGATTATGCCATTGATTTACCATACAACACCATAGAGTCATTTAAACTTTCTGTACATCAATTTTGCAAATTATTGTGTAAATAACAAAAACTATATGCCTCCCAGATAATTTAATAAGGAAATTCAAAAGTAAGTTTGTCTGTGTGGTCACTTCTGTTTCCTAAAAGCAAGATGAAATATAATCTGTTTTGTCTTCTACTTAGAGAGAGAGAGAGAGAGAGAGAGAGAGAGAGAGAGAGAGAGAGAGAAAGAGAAAAGAGAGAAGGCTTAAATGATTTCAAATGGTCCTTTCAACTCCAAAGATCAATGGCTTCATAAGTCAGAGTGTTGGTTGGAGCTACAAGTACATGCTACCCAGGTCAGTGGTTGATCCTCAACAAGAACCAAGGAATTTATGTCGAAGGTAGGTTGTCCTGTTTAAGCACTTCCTGCTGAGTGAAGAAGTACTTCCTTTTATTTGTCTTAATAGTCTTCTGTTCTCTATCATGTTTTTTTTAATGAGGTGTTTTCGTTGTTTAACAAATATTTATTGAGTGCCTACTATGTGTCAGGTACCACAGTAGATGTTGGTGAAACAGAATTAAATGAGACACACTCCCTTTTGTTGCATTTTTAAACTGTAAACCATATCCAAGCTAAAATACATCATCTTATAAAGTATTATTTATCATGTACATGATCCTGCTCTAGGAACCATGCCAGGCTACCCCATTAAACTTGATGGACCTGAGAATAGTAAAACTATACACTGTATAATGTATTTATAGTATATAGCAAAGCAACAAGGTCCCCTGAGAAGGCAAGGCAGGAAAACTGAAAAATCATCATAAGTGCACTCAGAACTCACAGACCATTTGCAAGCACCTTGACAATTTTGTGACTCCATTTCTTTAGCTATAAAGTGGAGATAATAAGAGTTACTTCTAATATTCCTTACAGAATATTATAAGGATTAAATAAGTAAAAGCACATTAATTACCTTGAGATTTTTAAAAACAGTACTAAGTAAATATTAGGTATTGTTATTTGGTAGCATTACATAGAATCATATTAAAGTCAAAAGCCTACTTAGTTATTCTAATGGTAGTTTAAATCCTAAAATGAAAGCAAAGTAAGTCAAATAACTAAAATCAGGACACACCCTTAATCAGAATGAGTTACAAACTAAATTAAAACTGTAATTAGTTGCATCACTGAAAGATGGCTTCTCATATGGAACAGAACTTACAAGATGTCTAGTTTATGTCAATGAAGTTGGATTCAGAGCAAGGGAAAAGACCAGCACAGGCCCTACTGGAGTGGAATAGTGCTGATTTTAAAATAAATTTTTATCTGCCTTGCAGTTTTCAGAAAGAAACATCTACCTGGTGGGGATCATGCCTTCCCTGAAGCTTATGCTACCAGACCACACACTTCCTACCACAGTGCCAAACAGGGACATTTCCACTACCAGGCTATTTGATGTAAGGCCACTGCCATAGTGGAACCATAGGTTAATCTTGAGAGGTCAGTTATGATGAAACTTATTTGTCTGTGATCAAAAAATAAGCTGGATTCAAAATGTTCCATTATAAAAGATCCAGGCCCTTGAAGGAGAAAATTTCTTGCCAAGATACTCAAAGTTAAAGCAGACACTAAACACCAAAGAGAAGAGCTAAACCAATAAAATCTCCATCAGTCTCAATAAAACTACCTGTAAACTGAGCGAGAGTAATCAGCAAAGTTCAGTCCCCTTGGCAAGTCTCAGGATGGAAAGTTTCCTGATTAGGGAACTAGGTTCTCACCGAGATCACAGTACTGTATTTCTTTATCTTTCTGGTTCTGAGCTGTAGACTAGAGGATAAAAGAGAGCATCTTATAATTAATTTAGGTTCCAAAATGGGAATGAATAGTCGAGATGGATAGGACGATTTCTGGCTCCCAAGAACCCAACACCATGAGGTTCTCTGAGGCCAAGTAAGATTGAAATTTGAATACAAATCTTCTGACTACAAACTAGCTTTCCATTAGAGTGGATTAGAAAAATATTAGTTACAAAAATAACAAGCTTTGCCTAGATTTTTAAAACTCCAAAACAATGTTTTCATAACCCACATTTAACGTTAAAGACAAATCGTTTAAAAAAGAGATTTATGTATTTGGATAACAAGTGGAAATTACAAGTTGTCTTTACTACTAAAGATTTAGTAAAGATGAAATAAAGATTTAGTATTAAATATTACTAGTAAAGTTATTATTAATCTTTTAGGACTCGAGTAGAGAACCATATCTGAATCTCAAGCAAAGAAGATCCATTTTACTATGGATTCTAATCCAGGAGACCTCACGTGTTATTTTTTGGAAAAGTGAATAAATCTATTTAGAAAGGTAAACTCTAATTAAGGTACTGAAACAAAAACAAACTCACAAATTCTAGTTTCACAACTTTCTTAGCAATACATTCCAAGGTTTTAAATTACTTAGAATCAAGTTCTTTCTTCTACCTAATTTGTATCTATTTTATCTTGGGAGATTAAAAAAAATTAAAAGTATGCCATCCCTTGAGAATTAACTCTTCACTTTTATTAAAGCTATAAATCACCAGCCACCAACCACTGACTGAAATTAATACCCCAGTTCCTATGCCGTTTCCACTTAACTTCTAATTCTCCTATACTTATGGGGTGAAAAGAAGGTGGTAGAACTCTGCTTTTAGTTTATAAAATATAGTTGTTAAAACTCTCACTCTTGCTCCCTAATTAGATTTTACGTACACACTACCACACACAGTAAAGGGGGTTAAGATTTTTGAGGTTTTTTTTTTTTAATGTGGAGTGTCTTTTACTTCCCAAATTTTATTCGATAAAGATGAACATTTATTAAGCACCTACTATGTTTCTAGGTGATATTTTCATTTTAGTTGTCTTGTCATTTTCATGGTTTTCATTCCACAGTAACTTTCCACTATCAACCCTACCCCAGAAAGGGAGCTTGGAAGGGAAGGAGAGAGAAGTGGAGGAGAGAAGGAAGGGAGGAAGGGAGGAAGGGAGGGAGGAAGGAAGGGAGGGAGGGAGGGAGGAAGGAAGGAAGGAAGGAAGGAAGGAAGGAAGGAAGGAAGGAAAAAAGGCCAAGAAAGCAAAAGGAAAAATGGTACAACAGCTGACACTTTGTATAGCTAACACCTTGTGATTCCTCATCTTTCTCCTGAGGGATATTACCAGCAATGGAAACTCTTGATAATCTTATTATCATATTTAAAAGGGAGAAGATAATTCTAGAGATCTCAGAAGTCTTTCTGTGCAGTCTAATTTTCATATTTTTCCATTGTAACCTCTAAATAGGTGTTTAAGATTCTAGTGCCCTTGACTTGTACAGATTTTCTAATGGTTCACAGGATATTCAGAATGTTGTCAGCCTAAACCACTTAATTCCAGAAGTATCTCCTAACAGGACAATTCTGAATCATAGTTGAATTTTTTTCGTCACTCACTTTTTTCCATTTCAACTTATCCTGGGAGGAAGCAAGTTATGACCAGGCATGAGTGCGTCCCAGAGCTTGGTCCGAGAGATCTGTCTGTTCCCCAAGTGTTTTTAAAGGATGTTTTAGATATACTATGTGAAAGTTGAGTCTACACAATATAATTCTCTTTTTTAGTTTAGCACCAAGGACTACTATTTTTTTTAAGAAGCAAACAGGTTTCACATGAAAACCATCTAACATCTACACCCATCATGATTATATTTAGTGGAATATATCCACATTATCTCATTATTGTCATTACAAACTAAATAGTTTAAGTTCAAGTTTCCCTGGCTGCCATCTCCTCGAATAGCTAGGACCATAGTATATTTGAAGCAGAATAAAACACTTTTGTTAATCTAATGTAAACACCTGGAGGACAAGGTGTGCACCTTTCAAGCACGATTATGATGAATGTCTTTTTATACCTAAGATTCTGCTCTCAAAATATGTATCTGCTCACAGATATCCCTCACTCGTTTTCTCCACTTTTAATTACAGAGTGTATATAAAATAAATACACTATACAACTTCATTTGTCAAATATATCTGGATTCTCTGCTTCAAAAGGGCCACCTTGTGGATTCTCAAATTTAACAAATACAATTGTACGTGTTTTGAATGTCAAGGAAGAAGCAGTTTGTTTCTAACTGATGGAGCAGTTACTCTAGGCTAAGTTATTATCCATTTCCTTCAGCTACTGGTACTAAGCTTTTATCTCTCAGTACTATCAGTTTTGCAAACTTCGGGCCAACAATCACAGAAGTGGAAGGAGGCCCATCAGACGAAATCAATCCTAGTCAAGCTAAAGAAACTTGCATCTGCATTTCTGCCAAGCTGAATCACAAACAGTCCACACCCATCATGATCCTTCCTCAAATAATTTCTTCATTTACCTGTGTGGCACTTCCTGAAAGTAAGGAATGGGCTTGACTGGATGAGCTATTATCTCATTAGAAGCTGTGAGGGATCCAAACAGAGTGGAATGCTTTTCGTAACCCCCCTCGAGTCCTCTCTCTTTTCCTGTGCTCTGGCCACCTTTTGTAGTGTTTGTCTTTTCTCAGTTTCTCTGTTGCCCAAGACAGATAGATAAGCTCTTTAAATGATTACCACCACTCTGCATTAGCTTTCAAAGCCACTAATAACTTTTCCATGTCTGGCAGCTGATGTGCGATAGAAATGTTGACAATGTAAAGGAAGAACTAAATCACAGACCAGAACCTCTTCCAACAAATGAAAATCACCCAGAGGTTCTCTGGGAACCACTCTCTTAGAATTTCATCAGTAGTTTTGCTCAAAATATGTGTGATTTGTAAAATAAGGTCTATTTTCATTGTTCTTTAACCAGCAGCAATACCAAGAACAGTACCACAGGTGTACATACTGTGTTTTTTAGTTTCCATGTTATTTTTAAATGATCTTTAGTCTTTCTGCTTTCTTCTTGTAGATTATCCAGAAGAAAGTCACATAATTTCTAAATATGATATCCTAGAAGAATTACAAAATTTGATTTTCACTGAGAAGCACAATAAATGCTTCCACAGGGGGAGATCAAAGCATAAAGCTTTCCCTCCCCCTTGCCACAAGCATTCATGTGGTTCGAGGCTCATTTATAATAGTGTACCTGGAGGTACAAGGACACAGCCAGAATCCTTGCTATGGTACAAGGATAGGTAGATATTACATTTCAGCTCAGGAGACTAAAAGAAAAAATAAGGCTGCAGGGTTTGCTAAACATTTGTTTCATTTCAGGGCACTGCTAAGTTTTCTTTGGCTGGTAAACTGAAAGCCTGTTGCTGAACAAAACCGATAGCTTCACAGAAGCAAAGGCTGTGTCTGACCGAGTCACAGTGATGCTAAAGGCACATTGTCCCAAACTGTTCCATGATGTCTTAGGCTCCTAGAAGAACACGGACAATTAACAGCCCCCAGCAGTGCTATTCTTGCTTGGGTTGATGAGAAGTGAACGAGTGTTCCCTGGAGAGGCCTCTTGGTTCCAAAGGACATCAGACTGAACCAGGAATCCCTACTTAAATATAACAAAAGGAAAATGAAAATGCTTGGGCTTGACTACATTCAAAAATCAAGGACTGGAACAGACTTGTTGGGACAGCGGAAGAGAGTAACACTGATTTTCACTGTGATCTACTGTCAACAAGTGTATGACATGTACATTTCAAAAAACAGCACTCACTCATCTGACTTTTTCAAAACCTACTGTGTCTCTGGCCTTGCTCAAGATGAAGAAAATATAACCATAAAAAGATGGGAAACAAAGTGAATCATATCAACATAATTTTGGATAGTGAAAGAAATAAACAATAAAGGTAGTACAGAGTAACAGGGCAGAGTAGGGATCCATTGCTGTAGATAGAACAGTTCATACGCAAATAGAGAAAAAATTTTGGTCAGGCACAAAGCCAGAAAAGCAATTGAGGCAGGGGACACAGGAAATGCAAAGGTCACGAGGCAAGAAATAGAAGATGCTGAAAACTTCATGGCACAGAGGAAAAGGTTAGTTTCCTCTTGCGTGTGTTTTTTTAATGATTCTCTAATAGATAGCTAGAAATAAAGTAACAAAATATGTAACTGACAAGTATAGGTTAACTAAATGTGTTTTCCTTTCAAACTTATTATTTCAGATATTTTATGGCAAGATGAGTGCCTAATAATTTTTGTTTTAATGGGGACCTAATATTTGGCATATTTTTTTTCCTTTGGGTACTCAGAAAAATGCTGCAATGTTGTCTGAGAGGCCTTCATTTTTTATACTTGATTTAGATTATTTTCTCAAGAATAACCCCTCCAAGCATGCTGCTAAGCCATACACAGAGAGGTACTGCTGAATCCTTTGTCATTCCATCTTTCTTAGAGAAGTCTTCCCATGGCAACACCTTGATTTTAATTTGAGCAGACCCATGTATGGGAACAAATTGATCCCCTTGGAAACAGAGCAGTCTCTGCCCAGGATTTAACCAAGGTCCCACAGGAATCTATGGCAGGACTCTGATTCAGGAATTTGCTTGCACAGGAAAGCCTGTGGAAAGCCCACCTTGACTATATGTTGGAGCAAAGCCCTGCCTAAGACTATCAAGTACTGGGCAGCATCTACAGAACACCAGACCTGGAAACAAGAGCTATTCACTCTAAAAATCTGTTGAGCTTAGTGTATGCGCAAAATCAAAAAGACTTTTATTTGCTTGATTGACTTTGATTTTTTCAATACATAATAATAAATGATAGCCAATTCATTGGATCATTGTACTAAAAATCTATGATTCAGATCACATCTGGTTACTTTATTCATTTAGTCACCGAACAGGATCAGCTACAAAGAATTTTGGTTCATCTTAAAAACCTCTAAACGGAAATCTGAAGAAAAACAGTCAATGTATGGTGCATATATAACTATATACGATAAATAAAACAAATTTATAGCAAAGCCACTTCAGAAATCTATTTTTCTTGTTGAGTCATTGAAAAAGAATAACCTGTAATACATTTTAACTCCCTTGTGCTTACGCTTGTTCACTATAGTTTTTATTTCTGAAAAGTTTTTGTAAACTGAAATTTTGTGAATCAAATTGTTTTAGTTACATAAAACAGTGTATTAGTTTAATTATGATTCTGTTTATAATTGAAATAAGTCCCCTCAAACATGCCTCTGGTGTAGAGTTGGAATTTCGTATAACAGCTTTGCTTTAAAGTGAGGTTTTGTTGCAAATTCTGTGTTTCCTAGTAAACCTAAATTTGTAGCCAGATTCATTCATGAAAACAACACAAGAAAGTTGTATTTCGCTGTTTTAAAAATGTAGGGCCATAGAAGTTTATTTTTCTCTAATCAAATAAGTAAAACATGTAAATATGAGTTCTTTATCATGCATGTTTTTCTTGAGGAGTTTGACTGCAATGTGGTTGAATACATTCATGTGAACTACTAGTTAAGAGAGCATTTTTGTTAAATGTGTCTATCAAGTACGGCTCTCTTTCTCCTACTCATAACCTTCTTGACGTCCACTTAAATCTTCCTGACATAACATCTCCATG
Organism: Cuniculus paca; assembly: GCA_004365215.1. Lineage (NCBI taxonomy): Eukaryota > Metazoa > Chordata > Mammalia > Rodentia > Cuniculidae > Cuniculus > Cuniculus paca. Next base: position 35,357 of record RJWT010001023.1, read on the forward strand.
TTACCTGCAGCTTTAACAAATCTCCCAGAACTCAATCCTTCTCATTTCTCACACCTTCACGACAATCTGCCTTTTGTTGTCCTATGTGAAGAAACCTTTTTGTTTTTATGTTAGAAAGACCAATGATTTATTTGAGGAGAAAATTATTCAAAGTATATATATATGTAAATTGTATGCATAGTTTAAGTTTATTAAGCTCACAGAAAGGAAATAGATATAGAAGATGTATGAAACTTTAAAAAACACCATTAACACTTGATGAGTACATTTTAACAGGAATGAATAGAAAAAGATGCATTTTAGTCAGTGAAAATGTGAACTGTAAGAAACAATGAAACTGGTTTCTGTTTTTTGCATATCTGATTTACATTCCACATTCTCCTCCCTCTCACTTTCTAAAGAGAGCTCCTTTCTCCTTAGCTGTCTGCAGAGTGTGTACCAAAGTATACTTTGAAAATCACCACAGCTATGTACAACCCCACTTTCCCACAGTTCTACAGAACAGGACTCTAACCAGAAATTTTAAAATGTGTATTCTAAAATACGTATTGCAAACGTTTCATTATTATACTTGAATTTGGTCAACTTACTAAACTATAATCAGCAGTCCCTTTAAATTGATACATTAAAATATTAGTTTTCCACATAACTAAGTTAGTTCAGAGTTGTGAAAGACCAAAAATGTGTTTGAAATCGATGATATTTTTCACCGTTTTCTTCCAAATGAAAAGGAATGAAACTACAAGTTCTTAGTAAAATTTTCTCAAAGGATTAAAAAGAGAAATTTGCTGTTTTGAGTGTAGGTTGGGCTTTTTTTTTAAATAGTAAAGTTCTAAATCAAAACTCCTAAAAATAGGAGTTTATTATGGTGGAAATGACAGCGTTTTAACTCAAAAGGCATGAGTGGTGTCCTTTTACAGACGCCTAAATCAAACACAGAAAAAAGCGATGTGTTGCCAGGATGTTCCGTGTACTTTCCTTTAATTGCCATATATAATTAATAGCCTGGACACTTTTTTAAGAAAATAAATTGCAAAGTTGCAAGCAAGTCGATTACACAATATAGTACCATGCAACATATCAAAAACAACGAATTTAATCATTTTGTGGTCTGGGTTGAATTCAACACTAAAATCTTTTTATTGAACTCCGTAACAGCAAAGAATTTCAAACTTACAGATGACCATCTTTGAAGTTGGATAGAACCCTGACCATACTATGATTGTCTGATACTGAAAAAGGACAAAGTGCAGAATACAATATTCCAACCAGGATTTGGGCTGATCTGCGAAACTCGAGAAAAGTATTGCGAAGGAATTACAGATATAGAATGACTGAATAGGTCATTTGATCTTGCTTCTGAGACTGAACTTACAAACCTCTGTTTCAGATTAAACAGCACTTCATAGCTTTCCTTTCTCTTTTTTTCTTAAACACAAAAAAACTTTTACGAATTAAAAGAAACAAACAAGATTGGAAGTAATAGAATTATGTAGTATGTTTTTTTTTTCAACATAGGTTCAGAAAGTTCCCACAATTGAAATAATTCAAATTTACTCAAAATACTGACACTAAGTAGCATCACACCAAACTCTGGGAAAACATACAAGTCTTTTCTATAGGAAATATGTATGTGACTGATGAGAACAGCAGTTCACCTTCTAATAATATACCTTAAAACAAAGAAAAAATTGTCCCAGACTTTTAGAAATCAAGCTTTCCACTGGCCAAAATATACAGTTTTAGCAATCAACATTTTATGGCTCTCTTCATTTTCAAATATACTACACAAAATTGTACAGACAATATTTTTACTATACAATTGATATCAAAAATACGAATGACTGAAGCAATAGTACTGACTGTAGTTTTAGTTTACATTATTAAGATAACTACATGAAATAAATTCAGATTACATTTATATATTTTAATAAAAATCTTGAATCACATTGGCCCCACCATTTATGTAAGTTTTTACTAAATTCATCTGAATTTTGATGATATTGTACATATGTACTTTCAGCATGGAATATTTTTGTTATGTTTTCCTTTATAGTTTAGGATACACAAACTTAAATATAACTATCCTTTTGTCCACCAAATAATTTTACATCCCACGCTTCAATAACAGTTAAAGTATTAACTGTTAATCATTGAAAATTTGTTTTTATTTCAAGAAATGAGTTAAAAATAAGGTAATCTTTAATGGTAGGTATAGAATAAGTACTTGAATATATAATTTTAGAGGTTGTTGTCAAATAAACTTAAAATATGTTATTTCATGAAGCAAGACAAACGTACAACACAACACTGGAGGAATATCTACAATTTACAAATTATTCCTAGGTTAACAAAACTGACAAAAGTTTGTTCTTAACTAGTTTGGAAATATTCCATTTCTCCTTTAAATTTATTTATGTTATCTAGGAGTTTAGTTTTCAATTATTTTCACTACCATTCATTCTTTTACAGTTAACATAACTTATAAAGGGCTGAACTTTAAAAAAGTCTATTTGTAACGATTTAAATTCGTTGTACAGTACCTGAAATTGTTTTTGAAACTGAAATTCTCAGCGATTAGCAAGTCAGTCTAATAATAATCCCTTTGGTTAAGACTCGTCAAAACTTCCAGAGCAAAATAAACAAAAATACGCCACACGTACACAAGGTACAGTAGTACAGGACCCGTTATGAAGGAGGCTGGAAGAACAGCCGGGTCTGGAGAACAGAGCAGGAGCAGAGAGGTGCTGGCACCTAGTGGAGGAAACCAGTAGGACACTTGTCCGCCTTGGCTCTCAAAGGCGCGCTGGGAAAAGAACACATTCTAATTATTTTAATCTATGCTTTCTATCACACATATTTGAAAGAAAGGTAAATAAAAAGTATCTGGAATAATTCATCCTAACTATTCAGCCAAATGTTATGATTTTAATTTTCTGCAAGGACAGAACGAAAATTTGGAGGGTTGGAAGTGGTGGAGAGGAACAGGGCCAACTGTGGGGAAAAATATATAACCTAGTAAATGTAAGATTGTGCAACTCTCTTTTCTCTTTATGTGTTCTGCCAAACCTGGTCACACTAGTCTATTCTCCATCAAGCGAAGAATTTTTATCAAATCAAGTGACAGGCTGTTTGTGAAGTTCTGTCTCTTTGGGACGTAAGTCACCAAACACTACTTACACTACTTAGCACTAAATTTGTAGTTTTCAAATGAGTCAATATTGTGTGCAGAGGTATCGTTATTTTCCCTTTATGACATTTTTTAGTTGGAAGAAAAATTTGGATTTGGAGCCCATCTTTGGGGACTAGGAAAGGCATGGCTCTGATGGAAAAGGCAGTGAGCCTAGGAGCTGCTGTGAGCAGACAGGCAGACTTACTACTCCTCTCCAGGGAGAACCACACATCAGGGAAGCCCAGCACACAAACTCTATAGTCTCCTTCAACTGCGAAACATACAATTTCTTCTGTTATATGGATACTGGAGTTTAGTTCACTGATACACATCTATCCTTCTATTTCTTGGTGTTCCTGAAATGGTATTTTCTGATGGAGACACAGAAGGGTCAATATACGAAGGTCAAATCAAGATCAAGATTTATCTTGTGGTAAATCAAGACTTATCTTGTAAATTAAGACTTATCTTGTGGTAAATGTTTTCCTTTATTGAATACCAACTTAGGTTATTAACTGCAAGTGTTCTATTGTTACAGGCAGCTGAATTAGTTAGAAATGTGATAGGCAGACAGACAGGGCTGGGCCCTCCAAGGAGCCAGTGCAGAAGACTAGAGGAGACAGACACCTATGCAGCAGGCCAGATCCCGAGACAAAAGGCAAAACAAATGCAACCACATCAGGGATTGATATTCTAAATAGGTATGGATCACCTTGAGGAAGCCAGGAGTCACCATCCCAACCTCCTACAGGAAGAGTCACTGCTCTTTAAGCATGTCCGTTTGCTATGTGACTGGCTTCCCTATTTGTCCCCAATTTGATCAATTTTAGCTGAACAATTAATCTTATTGGTTGACTATAGTTCTGTCTCATCTCATGCCCGTCTGCTTTGCCAATTCCCATGTTTTCCCCATTTTGGATCCTCTCACCTCATGGTTTTGCTCTATAAAAGTCCCTAGAAAAGACGGTCTTTGGCAACCCACTCGGGACCCCTTCTGTCTCTCTCCCAAATAGAAGCTTTCTTTCTCTCAATAAATATATTCTGTTCTTAACGTCCATTGTTCCTAAAATTCATTCTTCAATTTTAAAGAACACGAACTCGTACCAGACATCTAGTAGGCTGGGGGTTTCATTCCCCTATATCACTATTATTTACTCCAGGTTTGTGTTATTTTATGAAGCAGTTATATTGTTTTAGATGGCTGGCTTAAATTTTAGCTTGTGACCTATGAGAGAGTTTTATATACACAGAAACAAAAATTCTGGTCTAATCCTCCTTCAGTCGCATCAAAGCCACAATCCCAGGCATCGTGACCTCCGTACTTCTTCAGGTGACTTTGTTGAAAAGTAGTCACAGGTAAAGGCCCAGGTGGGTATTCTGCCCCTGGTGGGCCAGTTGTTGAGGTCATTTCCATATGAGGGGACTTGGCCCAGGGTCTATGGGACAAGGACAAAGTGGAGGCAGCGCCTCCTGGGAAAAGGAGAGAATACACATATAGCCAAGAAGGAAAGAGTGACTGTCACAGAGAGCTTGGAGAAACTTTGGTAGGAGGCCAGAGGAAGGAAACTGCCTTCAGCTTGGGGTGGGGTTGGAGGCAGGGAGTGGCAGGAAGACTGCATGAAGGCAGTAGCTAGATACTGAGAGAGGACTGAGACTTAAATAGACCATGTAGAGAGAAGAGCAAAGTGCCACAAAGAAAGTCTGCAGAGGGAACAGCCCCGCCTTTCCCCCTCAGGCAGGCTGTCTGCTGAGAGACACATCTGCCCCACAGGCTTCCATCTGGGAAGAGTGTGGCTCTGAAGCAGGAACCAGTGACTATCACTGCCCTATTTAATACAGTAAAAAAAAAACCAGTGCAGTATTTCTAAGCCCACCAAACTTACACGTGGCCTCATTAGCAAAGATAAATTCCATGTTTTTCCCCCTTCTCTCAGCCCAGCCCATCTCTTGTCCTTTCATCCAGTACAATGAGCCTTACTTCAAAAGCCAAACCAACAAAGTACAAAATGAAGACCGAGTGCCCTAAGGCTGGTCCGGTGCAGCTGGACCAGTCCAGTTTATTCTTGTAGTGTGAATTCATTCTTATTTTCAAGCTGGAAGTATACAAGGGATAATCAAAATATATGGTGTTTAAATAAAAATATCATCACAGTAAAAGACACATAGCCATTAATCTACCTCAAAATACCCCCCCTACACACACACACTTCACACACACTCATCCCATGATGCTTGACACTTTCTGAAGCAGTTCTGAAAGTCCTCTTTCCTACCTTTATGAGGCAGGATCCAAAACAGTGAGCGCTGCTACTGAGTGCCGTCCAGCAGAAAGGCAGGCTCATACAAACATGCTGGTATGTCCACGTCTACTTTATCCAGCAGATCTGCTGCCATGTGACCTGCTGGCATTTCTGAAGTCAAAATCACTATGAAAGGTAAATGTTTGGAATCCACTCAGATCTTTGAGGTAACTACAACAGCGAAACGACACACTCCCTAAGGAGGACTTGCAGGACTCCCTTACAAACCAGCAAGAATGATGAGGTAAGTGTGTTTGATTCAAGGAGGAGTATTTTGAGGGCATTAAAGCATTTTGTCTGTTACTATAATAAAATTTTTTAAATTTAAACGTTTTCTTTTTTCTATTTACTGGAGATCAAGCTCACAACCTCACACTTGCCAGGCAGGCGCTGTGCTGCAGAGCTATATCCTCAGTCGCATATTTTCAATCATACTTTGTATTACGTTTTATCCTTATTTTGTTCTGAGTAATATCCCTGGTTGCTAAGCACATGCTGAACCATGTTTGTTTCTCCATTTCTCCAGGAGTCAATCTTCTCAAGGCAACCGATACCCAAACCCAACCCAAAACAAAAACCTTCTTACCCCTGACCTACATTATTATTTTTAGGTCTTTACCTGTGGGTATAGGAAGAGTTGACTACCTCTTTTCCTCCAAAACGCTTCCATAATTGGGTAATGAAAAAAAGTTAGGTTTACTTAATGAATAAAATAAAGTGGGACACTGAAGTGCAGAATATTATTGGTACCATGTGCTCAATTGACAGACCTCATTTTTAGTCTGTTTAAAAGAAATATAAACCATATGATTCAGAAAATCTTTGTCTGGGTATATGCCCAAAAGAATTGAAAGCAGAAACTTGAAGAAACAACTGTACATAGCAACAATATTCATGATAGACAAAAAGTAGAAGCAACCCAGGTATCCATCAACAGATGAACAGATAGGTATATGTGGTGTATGCATACAATGGAATACTATTCAGCCTTAAAAAGGAAAGAATTTTGGACACTTGCTACAACATGGATGAACCTTGGAAGAATTACACTAAATAGAATAAGCCAGTCATGAAAGGACGAATGCTGCATGATTCCATTTATATTTAGTACCTATCTAGAAGAGTCAAATTCAGAGACAAAAAAAATAGAATAGTGGCTGTGGGGAGGGGGACATAGAGTACTAATACTTAAGATTTTTTTTTTTTTTGTGGCACCGGGGATTGAACTCAAGACCTTGCGCTTGCCAGGCAGGCACTTAGGCCGCTGAGCTAGATCCCCAGCCCCTTAGAGTATTAATACTTAATGTATACAGAATTTCAGCTTTGAAAGATGAAAAACATTCTGGAGATGGATGATAGTGATGATTGTACAACAATGTCAATGCACTTAATACCACTGAACTGGGCCGGAAATATAGATCAGCGGCACAGCACCTGACTGGCAAGCGCAAGGTCCTGAGCTGAATCCTGGTGCCAAACAAACAAACAATACAATACCACTGAACTTTGCATTTAAAAGTGGTTAAGAAGGAAATTTTATTTATATGCATTTTACTCCAGTAAAAAAACCTAACATTATTTAATAAAGAAAACATTGAAAATTTGGAGTAGAAGCCAGAATATGTGAACACAAGAAAGCCGGCTGTCCGGTCCATCTGATGTAAATGATGTACATGCTTCCTGTAGCAATGAAAAAGGAATCAACGAGGCTGTTAGTAGAAGAATATTAGAGTCAAAATAAGCTAAAAATTATATTATCAATTACTTATAAATATTAAATAACATATGAAAGAAGTTTACAAACGCAAATTTACTTCTTGGTTTCCATATTCTACTACTATTGTAAAAAAAAGTTTGCTCTTAAAGTGTTAAAAGCTTTATATTGTCAGGCACCTTACAAAGTACAGCTACATTCAAAGATTAAGTCCTGTTGCTTCAAAAAAATTTCTGTATTTACTAACCACTACATATCCTCATTATAGGAGACAAAATATGTATGGCTACTTTAAATGTAATTAAATTTAATTAAGTATATAATAAACTCATGTGATCGATTATTAATACCAATTCATATATAATGCCCTAGGTAAGTAACAGCATATGATAATTCCAACAACAGTTGTTTGTGTTTTAAAATCTTTCCATGGCATTAGCATGAATCCCCTAAACTTCTATTTTAAGTGTACACTGGCCTGCCTGGTATAATTAGAATTAAGAGGAAGAATTAAGAAAATGCTGGGCAGGTGAAACTTTTATCCCATAAATCATTATTTTAAATATGTAATCACAATTCTCAGTGACCAATTAATTAGAATCCAAGTAACAGTTGGTTTTATTCAACAACTGTCCAGTCTAGAAGGCCAATGAAAAATGGCCACCCCTATAATCTTAATAATAACCTCTGGGCTGTCAGCATGTCACAGCATGACCATGAAATCTAACTTGACAGATAAGGGAAGTGAGTTATTAATGCAACCAACCTGTGCTGAGACCATGTTTTAATATTTCATGTGTGTTCATTTGGCACAGTGTTACATTTTTGCCATCTGTCTCGAGAAGTCCTACTTTGGAAACTATTTCTCTTAATAATAATTTCTTAATGCTGAGAGTTTACTTTATTCTCCGTCCTCCAATTCTCCTCACCCTATGTAGCAGCAAAATCTTCTAAAAATTATTTAGCACTTTAGTCGTCTGCAGTTTTAACTCTAGCATTTTGAATCAGTTCTTAAGTGATAATAAAATGCACAAAGGAATGAGAAAGAGAATCCAATTACATCTACCTGTGCAGTTCGGCTGCACACCAAGTAACAATAAACAGGCATTCTTAAGTCACAGCATTTCACTGGAAATGGGGCATAACCTGTGTATTTTAACAACTTTTTACAACTAGTAACCACTACAGCATTTATTTTACTTTTTAAAAGAAAACCAGAGAAGGTTCATAATTTAAACTAAAGGGTCTTTCAGCCTTGAAGACAAAAAGCACTTCTGCTTAGCACCTGAGCAATAACGTGCGGTGTGTACAGGTGAATTAAGAGGACTGGACTCAAAGACAGTTTGTCTTTGCCAATCTGAAGCGTCTGACTCGTTTCCAGTCCTGCAATCATTTATTATCCAATAAAGAAAGCCTGGATTTTTCCTCCACAAACACAGTGGTGGTCCTCAGCTTATGATTTACCATGTCTGCTCTGAACTCATGACACAGACTGTTACAAAATAGTCTCTCTCATAATGCACACACCTCCAGTGATATTTTAGGTCTGATTTACTTTTGTGTCACACAACCAGAGTTTTAGGCAGCTGCAAACATTTTCTATCTCCAAAGTGACACTCAAAACATATTTTAGGAGGTACTTTATACTAAGCCTTGTGTATCTGAACATACACAACAAGGGGATCTCAGGTTTTATTGGGTTAGTAACTTGATACTCATTTTTTCTCTTAGAATGAACTGTTTTTAAGACGTGGAAGCACTGCACCCAACACACATTTTAGGCATTACTCTAGTCTAAATGTATGTATGGAAATAAGAGTAAATACTTCACAAGGAATGTTGGGCTACTAATTAGATACTTTGTTTTCCTCTGGAAGGACTGTCCTTATTCCAAAATATGAATGTTTTATAAGAACACTAAAAACATACAGTGTTAATAAGAAGGGGTTTTAGCTCCAATGGAAGACTAGACACATCTGTTTAGAAGTCCCAGCTCCTAAGTGTGTCACTATGACTTCAAATTTATATCATGCACATATTCACAACTAGAAGTACTGTCTCAAGTATGACACCTAGGAGTGCAGAATACATATAAAAGTCAAAGGCCCCAGGTTTTAAAATTTGCCATCCTAATTACATGAGATAATGTAGTATATAAAAGAAAAAATATATAATTGGATAAGTTAGTATATAAATGTATACGTTCCCTAGAAATACATGGTAGTATGAGTTCAGATGCTAAATTAAGATAAAAGTGCATTCAGCTATGTTCATCATTCTCATTAGGGATAAATTACAAACAAAATATTAGATAGATCAACATAATTGATGAGTTCGCATTCAAAGAAAACTTTTATGTAGTGATACAGAAAAGAGGTAGAAAAGATTAATTAAAAATCATTTCACGAAAACTGCTTGAACATAATGGAAGTAACTAGCCATCCAACAGAACATCATAAAATAACTTAACACTGAAAAGCAGAGTAAAGTTACACCAGAGTACCATTTAGTAATGCAAAGTCTGGCTTTCTAAAACTCTAGATCTAAAGTTACACTGCCAAATGTGTCAGCCACTACCATGAGTGGCACCTGAACACCCGAAATATGGCCTGACATATGACCTGTCTAAACTGAGATGTGTTGTAAGCATCAAATACACACCAATTTAAAGACCTCGTAGTAAAAACAATGTAAAAGACCTCACTCATATTTTAACTGATTACAAGTTATGTTAATATTTTGAATTAATTATATTAAATAAAATATATTATTAAAATGAATTTCACCTGTCTTTAGTTTTTTCATGTGGCTATTTAAAATCTTAAACTTACAGAGGTGGTTTGCATTATATTTTTATTGAACAATATTTGGCATAAAGGATAAAGTTGCACAAGTTGCAAACTGAGTGAAAAATTACAAATCCTTTGTCTACTACCCTTCATTTGGCAAACAGGAAAAGTGAGGCTTAGACTACTCGATTGATGGGTTCTGGGTGAACTCAGATTTAGTAGTAGATGCACTTAGAGGGCAGGGTCTGATTATCAGCCCAATTTTCCCTCCTTGAAGATATCGACAGATAATGACTTGTCTCCATCACCACACTTAAAGGTACTATGCCTGTGGGCAATATTAAAACTATTTGTTTTCATCTTGATTTACAGGCATCTATGCAATCATCTTTATGTTCCTCTTCGCCTTGGTGAAGGACACTTATCACTAGACATTCCTTTTATATAATAAAAAAAGTATATATCTCAATGAAAGTTTTTCATTTTCTATTTAAATTAGTGAATATTAATTATATAGAATATTGGATTGCATTTTCATACATGAATGTAACATTATTTGATCATACCCAATCCTCCCTTAACATTCCCTTCATCCTCTCCTGACCCCTTTCTCTTCTTTAATATTCTTGCTGCTAATTTCATGTTACCCTTTTCCCCTAGATTTCATATTTAAGAGAAAATTTGGGATTTGTCTTTGAGTCTGGCTTATTTTGTTTAATGTGATCCTCTCCAGTTCTGTCCACTTTCCTGCAAATGACATGATTCTTAACAGCTGAATAGTACTCTAATGTGTCTTTACACGTTTTCTTTATCCATTCATCGGTTGATGGGTACCTAGATTGACTCCATAATTAGGCTGTTTTGAATTGTGCCATGATATACTTGAGTATGCAGATTTCTTTGTAATATGTTGATTCTAATTCTTTCAGGCATACACTGAGGAGTGGTGCAGAATTCATGTCATAGACAAATTATTTAGGAAGTGAACACATTTATAAACCAATTCCCAAGTATTCATATAAATAGATGAACAGATTTAAAATGGCACATATACACCAGGGAATAATATTCATCCACATAAAAAAATGAAATCATGTCATTTGCAACAACATGGCTAGAAACTGAGCCCATTATTTTAAGTGAAACAAGCAAACACAAGTCAGTTTTGCTTGGTTTTGTTTTGTTTTGTTTTGCTTTGCTTTGTTTTGTTTTGTTTGGTACTGGGAATTGAACTCAGGACCTTGTGCTTTCCAGGCAGGCACTTATGTCACTGAGCTATATCACTGGCCCCCATAAGTCAGTTTAAAATAAATCTTAAATTTGTGGTTAAAACACAAAAAGGATTAGGTCATTTTCATGCAAGTTTCAGTTTTCTTTCTCAGGAACGGTACACCCTCTACCCCTCCCCCCTCCTAAACCTCACCCCTGCCAGACCCTATACATCCTTTCAAAAGTCTTCTTTCTACAGTCACTTCCATGTCTATGTGAAAACCTTTTCCTTGGAATAATTTATACTTTTTATATTTATTGTTTTTAACATGATATCAGGTTTAAATTCATATTAATGTCTGTTTCTAGATTTTATTTTCTGAGAGGCTAAAGTTAAGGTGAGATTTGCGGACTCCAGGGGAGGAGAACAAGAGGTCAACAAGAAGCTAAGACCTCTTGTGAGCTGGCACCATGCATGGGCTGACTGAGGGAGAGCCAGACACCAGCCTCTTCCAGCACGTGAGCAGGGAGACAAAAAGAGCCAATGTTCCTCTCTCCCCACCCCCTGTAAGGGACCAGCTGATCTGGAGAAACACAGGCTGTGATGATAGCTATTGAGGTAAAATACAATTTAATGCTTGTAGTGTTTACTGTTTCACTGACTTTGCAGGCCTAAAGCCAGTAGTCTCATCATCTATTCAGAGGATAACAGTAAGCAATGTAGCATATATGGGGGAATCTCCTTCTGAAAGTGGTGGCCATTGTTATTTCCCTATTATCTTGTTTAGAAATCCTGTATCATTCCCATTGTTTTGTTTGGTTGGGTTTTATTTTGTTATATCTTGTATGATTTTGTTGTATCTGATGACATGGGCAGCTATTTTGAAGATAACAAGATATATTATAGTAGACATTTTGGATTCACTATTATCTTGTTCTGAAGTCCTGTACTGTATACATTGTTTTGTTTTTATTAGTTCTATTCTGTTTCTGTTTCATTTGATTTTACTGTGTCTGAAGGTATGGGCAGCTATTTTGAAGACAACAAGTGGCATTAAGGTAACCATTGTTGATTTCCTATTGATTTGTTTTGAAGTCCTGTGTCACTTACACTGTCCTGTTTAGATCAGCTTTATTCTGTTTTGTTTTGCTTGGCTTTATTCTCTCTAAAATAAAATTTAAAAAAATAAATAAAATTGAGGTGAGACACTGAAGACCAAGCACTTTATCACTTAGCAACATCCCTAGTCCCAACATACTAAACAGAAAGCAGAGCCAACACAAGTTGCTCCTCCCTCACCCCGATACTGACAATGTCAGCTTTCAACATGGGCCAAAGTGTTTTTCCGAAGTGATAGATTAGACAGCAGTAGGTTTCTAAAGATCCAGGGGAGGGCAAGGGTTCTGGATCCATTCTGTATCCATTATATAGAATGAAACTCTGTTAAACACAGTTACATAGTTTTCTTTTCTGAAACTTTGTTATGCTAATGTACAATCTGAACTCTTCAAGTGAGCAAAGCTCTCCAAAACTGTTTCGAGCATGTAAATTCTATTCTCACAGAGCATTTTGAGATTTTGGTACCCCTAGGGCATATTGGGGAAACCCTGAACTTAGTTGCAAAGATGCAGATCACCTTTCACTGTTTTAGTATTACTGAATAACATCACTCATTTTATTTAGTCACTCACACAATAAACATTTATGAGCTTGCTGTGGACTCAGTTGTGCTCCCCTCTCCAATTGATTGGTTGAAATCTCAACCCCCACAGATCTCTCTCTGAAGACCATGTGAGGACACAAGAAGGTGGCCGTCTGCAAGCTAGGAGGAGAGATCCGGCCAGAAATCAACTCTGCCAGCACCTTGATCTTGCACTTCCAGCCCCCGGAACTAGAAGAAAATAAATTTCTGTTGTTTGAACCATCTAGTCCCTGACAGTTCATTATGGTAGCCCTAGCAGACTGATTCATAGTCACTAGCAAGTTTTAAGAGACACAAATGGTGAACAGATAGACAGTACCTGGCCATAAGAAGTTGGCCTTCTAGATCAAAGGCAGCATGGGAAACAGTAACCTTGTATTAGATTAATCATTCACTTGATTTAGGACCAGAAGCTCCTTGGTCTGCATCCTACTCTCCAACTTACATTCTTATTACAGGAGATACACAAATTATTTGTTTTTAATGCCTTATTTGAAAAAGTGGACCAGTTGGATCTCTTATCTCTCCCACTTTCTGTAAAATCCTGTACACCCAGTAAACAAGTCTGAGTCCTTTCACCTCTGACGTGATGGACAGCTACTTCAACCAGGCAATGAGGAACACATATTCCATTATCTTATCTACAGCTGCATTCTAGGAACCCAGATGTAAGTCTTAACCTCCTCCATTTTCTAAGCTCTGGTTGAAAAATCTACACTGTGATCACTTTTTGCCATTCAAATCTTCAGAAATAAAAGGGAAGCAGTCTGAAGTCAATCCCATTTGAACAGAAAGTAGCCATCCCTATCTGTCTCAGAGACAAGGTTGTGGTACTCAAGTCATACACCGTCCCTGTTCTTTTAAAATCACACAAAAGAGCATTAACTTGACTTTTCTCTTGCAATTACAAGAAAATGGTAATTTATCAAGGCAAATAGCCTATTTTAAAGCAAGCAATAATTCTGTTCACAAATAGAATTTAAGCAGTGCAATATTTTAAATCAGAAAATACTGAAAAGTAATATAAGTTACAGAATTAGGGAACTGATGATATTATTTCAACTACATTTTCTACAGCACTGACTCAAAATCATTCTCATGCTCTGTGACTCAAAAGCCAAACACCTATGAACCAATGCACAGACCCTGCTGATTATGCTGTGATGTTGTGGAAGTAAATAAAGGAAATAAGGCTTTCTTATCAACAGAACTGTCTATTCAAGAAAGCTATTTCATCTAAATATTTCTGCATGAACATATTTTTGTGCAAAGAATTTTATAAAAATATCGACAAAATATTTAAGTACTAAGGCAACATAATTATTAAGATGATCCAGTGTAGCTCTGGCTGTACAACCTTGAAAAATCTACATACTTACACTGAACTTCAGTTTCTTATGCCTTAAAATGAATGAAAAGATTATTTGAGGTATAAAATATCCCCAAATACTATGAGTGAATAAAAAAAAACGTTCCTTGGAACCTAAACCATAAATTTATCTTTAAATCCATCTTTTCTTATATTTTCCAATTCTACATGTTAGGAAATCATGATATGCTATGAAAATAGGCTAGTTCTATTTAAATTTTAACAATTGCAAAATTAGCCAGTTAGGCTGTGGCTTTTATTTAAATAGCAAGTAAAAGCAAAACAATGCCAACCGCATACTAGTATTTTCCGTGTAGAAATAGAGATAAGGCCAGTAGTAAGGAAAGAATGAGCCTGTGATTTGTACAAATATACTCAGTATTTTGCTTGTATAAAAACTGTTAAATATATTTTTGCATAAGACTGTGGAGTGGGAGATGAGGGGACATTAGTCAAGAAATACACAATTTCAGTCAAGGAAAATAAATTTCAAGATTCTATTGTACAGCTAGGTTACACAGTTAATAACAATATCTTGTATTCTTGAAAAATGTAAAGATGGATGTTACATATGCTTGCCATACAAAAAATGATGACTGTGAGTTTATGCACTTGTTGATTAGCTGCATTTGACCATTCCACTCATATGTACACATGCGGTACTTGAAGACATAGTGTTGTACATGACCACATAATCAACACATAAATGTTACCTGTCAGTTTAATCAATTAATCACTTTGCTTTGTGAATGGGTAAGAACTGGTGTTTGGTACCAACACAGAGTAAAATTTTGTCACTCAAAATCTATGCATCGATCTTCATCCCTGTTCTGCGTTGGCCACACTTGAGATCCAGAGACCTAGGTAACCTGGCTTTGTGTTTGAAGACCCACTATCTGCATACGCCAAAGCTCTGGTGGTAGGGTCAGAATCATCAAATAGACCTGCTCCAGAGTTCTGTGTGGGTCATCAAGAGAAAAACATCGGGCTTTTCAGATGACTGATAGCTGTTAGAAACCCTACCCAGGTCAGCAATTCCTTTTCAACAAGATAAGGATGAATTTGGAGTTTTTATGACAATGATGGAAGCACAAATAAATTCACATATTGCATAAATAAATCTCCTGCAGTAACAGACACTAGTCCATGCTGCATACTTTCCTGTCTCTGATATTGACCTAGAATCAAATTTTGTGGTAAAGAGCAGCTGACCACCATGAGATCACAAACAAGATGAGAAAAAGAATGCTTGCCATAAGACTATGATGCTGACTTTGCCTCTCAACAATGTATTGTCCATAAGAATACTTGACATTCCTTAAACCTAATTTTATTTTCAGATTGTCTTACTTTTTGAAAAAAGTAGCCTGCCTGGGTTTACTTGTTTATTAACTATTGCCAAAATTTGAAAAACAGTTCAACCAAAGCAAAAGCCCACCTCTGCCCAAACTTTTAGATATCATAGACCAGTAATTTTTTTAAATTAAGGAATAACAAAGAGTTGCCAACTTTTTATTTTGACAAGTAAGAGCATTTTAAAATGATTATCATCTACCGCCACCATTATTTCATGAAAAAATGGAATTTTTAACAGTATAGTAGGGAAGACACAATCTTAAAAATAACAGTTATTTAATTAAAATTAACTTGAGGAAAATACATTTTTTAACTTTTCTTATTTTCCACAAGTCAAGGAAAGACATGGGCTTAGGAAACATTTGAGAATCACTGAGTCACACCATAAAACTTTTCCTTAATTATGCCTCATCAAAGTCATTTTTCTCTCTGTTCCCTCACTATTTTGCTTGTGTCAGTTCTATTATAAAAGCAATCATATTATATCATACAGTTGTTCATTTGTGCATGTCCTCACTAGGCAAGGATGAGGATTATCTTATCTCTTGACTTGAGTACCAAAAATAAGAGATTCTGGATATCTTTTCATGAGTGAATGAGTGAGGGAACAAATTGAAGGATTATTAACAAATGAACCCAAGGCATTGTAATTATATTTCGCCTCTGACTCATAGGTTAGTGTACTTTTTCCTACTGTGGAAATAGATGGCTGAGGGAGGATGATATTTACTACAAAGCAAGAACATGGTTGAGAGATCATCTAAAGTCACCTTTATGGATATATATTACAATTCAACTTCAGATACAGACATTGGGTTTTACACAAATTTCAACAACCAAGACTGCATTTTGGAACACCACAAAATCACACCATAATCAGGAGAATCCTGCTACGGCTTCATTTTTGCCTGTGTTTCAGGCAGTCATGCTTGAGGTACAATGAATTCAGAGTAACTTGGACCAAAGAAAAAGAACCACAATAAAAAAAACTGTCTTCTTCCTTTCAGTTCTTAGCTATGCAGATACAGAAATAGGAAACATTTGTGGGGGCAGGGTGTGGCTCATGTATTATTTATTGTTCTTAAAGATTCCTATATTTACATATCTCTATCACTGGTTTCTATGGGTAAGTTTCTTCAAAAGAAAGGCTCTTTTCTTAATTTTATGACTATATTATCAAATGCAGAATTCTCATAAATAAGTAAATGGCAGAATTTCCATCTTGAGGAAGTGGAAGACACATGATGGCTGGAAGCAAATGGTAGGTCTCTTATGGTTGATACATTGTGTCAACTTGAGCAGTTTAGAAGTTTAACTGAGAGACTCAGCAGGGAGCCAGGGTTCTTACTTTGTAAATATCCTCATCCTGTGCAAAGGAGGGCAAGGACATTTTGTGAGTGATGCACCCACCCTGAAAGTGGAGGCAGGTGGCCTGTGTACAATTTGAGGGTAGAGAAGAGGCTTACATTTTTGCTCTTTTGCTCTGGCTGCTGCCTTGAAGTGTTGCCCCAGTGCCATCCCACCCTGCCTTGGAGCCAGCTGATTATGGACTGAAATCTCCAGAAACTGTGAGCTAAATAAACCTTTTCTTCCCTAATTTTGGGTGTCAGGTGTTTGTCTCAGCAAGGAGAGAAAGTAACCAAGACAAGTTCAAAGAAGTCTAGATCTAAAAGTTTGTGCAAGGAACTATTTTTTTTCTGATCATTATCACTCAAACTGACAATCCTTGAAAATTTTGTACTGTAATAAGTATGGGTAAAAATAAAACAAAAAGCAGCGATACCTTAACATCACAACAAACAAGGGCTCCATTTTTATTAGTCCAGATTGTGGCCTTGGGCAAAAAGGCCACACTTTCTGTAGTCTGGGCCTGGTCCCCAAGTTGTTATGTTTCGGGTATGAAGAATGGGACATTCGAGAAGACTTCTCTCAAGTGACTGGGTATTTACAGACCATTTAGATCTGGTTACTCATCTATCACCAAGCAGTGGCTACCCAGTGTTCTCTGGATCCTTCAGTGACATTGTGGAATTTGATTTTTATCATTTTACTATTCTACATCTGTCTCTACCTATTTAGTTTTGAAGTATCAGTTGCCTGTATTATGGTCCATGTCTAAACATTGCTTTTGGTTATCAAGGGTTGAATGTCAGAAAATATTTAGTTAATGATAACAAGATGTACTATAAACTATTACTAATCAGCAATGTGCTGGAACTTTAAAATGTTTCTTAATCATCAACTTTTGAATTTCAAATAAATGCCGCAGGATTATTTTGGGCTACTTTGTGAAACTGGCAAGCTCAGCTAAATAACAAAAATGTATTAATATTTTTCTTTTGTAGACCAAAAGATTCACATTTTTCATAACTATGAGGATGACCTATACAGCTGACAAAACCAAGTCATAAATCTTAAAGTATATATAGTCAGAAAGATGGAATACAGAATAAAAAATCAAAGCAGAACAAAATATGA